>VWYE01027667.1:303895-330766 GCA_013398995.1 Alaudala cheleensis | reverse complement strand
GAGGAGGAGGTGTGCGTGGTGGGCATCTTCGGCAAAACGGCGCTGCAGCTGTGCTCCGAGAAGGAGGCCCTGGTGAGCACCGTGTGCGACCGGCAGGTGTTCCCGCTGTTCCCGGAGGAGGATCCCGAGCCGGGGGACGGCGCCGCGGGGCAGGAGGGGGACCCGGCCACCAAGGACTACAACCATCTGCAGGCGTACTACAGCCAGGAGAGCCGCGTGCTGTACCTGGTGCTCACCTCCATCTGCGACACGCCGCAGCTGCTGCGAGCCTGCGGGGACCTGGCGGCGGCCGAGAACAGAGAGGCCGGGCCCGGCCACCCCTCCGGAGGCCCGGCCCCGCTGCCCCACGCCGAGGCGCACGAGTTCTGGAAGCATCAGGAGAAGCTGCACTGTCTGAGCCTCCTCTACCTGTTCTCCGTGTGCCACATCTTGCTGCTGGTGCATCCCACCTGCTCCTTCGACATCACCTACGACCGCGTGTTCAGGGCGCTGGACGGGCTGCGGCAGAAGGTGCTGCCCTCCCTGAAGGCTGCCATCAAGGACTGCCCGGTCGGCAAGGAGTGGAAGCTCAACTGCAGGCCGTGCCCTCCACGCCTCCTCTTCCTCTTCCAGCTCAACGGGGCTCTGAAGGTGGATCCGCTGCCAAGCAGGGGCCAGGACCCCTGTGGTCACCTGGAAAAGCCGCCGCCCAAGAAGCACTCCCCCAAGAGGAGGCTGCAGCACGCTCTGGAGGATCAGATCTACCGCATCTTCCGCAAAAGCCGGGTGCTGACCAACCAGAGCATCAACTGCCTGTTCACCGTGCCTGCCAACCAGGCTTTCGTCTACATCGTGGCTGGTGGGCCCCAGGACGGAGATGATCCCGTGGCCATGCTTCTCGACCAGCTCAGGAGCAACTGCACCATGAGAGAGACGGACTCGCTGCTGGCCCCCACCCTGTCGGGACCCAGGAGGTATCAGATGATGAGGCACGGCCGGCAGCAGCTCTCCTTCCACGCGGAGAGCAGCAGCTCCAGCTCCTCTGGGCAGCTCGTGGACTGCACCCTCAAGGAGTTCTTGTGGCAGCACGTGGAGCTGGTGCTCAGCAAGAAGGGCTTTGAAGACAGCGTGGGGAGGAACCCACAGCCCTCTCACTTCGAGCTGCCGACCTACCAGAAGTGGGTGGCTGCAGCTCTCAAGCTCTATGAGGTGACCATCGAAGGCAAAGACGATGACCCGACCTGTGGCGAGCTGAGCTCAAAAATCATGAGCAGCATCAAAGTTCTGGAGGGCTACTTAGACATAGACACCAAGTTCTCCGAAAACCGTTGCCAGAAGGCTCTGCCCATGGCCCACAGCGCCTACCAGTCCAACCTGCCCCACAATTACACCATGACAGTGCACAAGAACCAGCTGGCCCAGGCCCTGCGTGTGTACAGCCAGCACGCCCGGGGCCCAGCCTTCCACAAGTACGCCATGCAGCTCAACGAGGACTGCTACAAGTTCTGGAGCAACGGGCACCAGCTGTGCGAGGAGAGGAGTCTGACCGACCAGCACTGCGTGCACAAGTTCCATCTGCTCCCCAAAGCAGGTAAAGGTGCTCCCTTGTGCTTTGGTTTCGTGGTTTGGTTTTTGTGTCTGCTTTAAAATGTCTTAGGTTGAAAGAGCTGACTCTGAAATGTGGAAGGTGGAAGTTTGCAGCTGTAAAGGTGTTCAAGGATTGGATGTGGCAGTCGGTGCTCTGCTCTAATTGACCAGGTGGTGGCCAGGCAAAGGTTGGACTCGATGATCTCAGAGGTCTTTTCCACCCCAAATGATGCTGTGATCATCTCTACAGTGGGATCACAGCAGAGCTGCTGTGCACGTTTCCTTTATGCTGAGTAATGTTTAGGAGCCAGTCCATTGTTAGTAGTAACTCTGATTTTTGTAGATCTCTGATCTTCTGATTGTAGTAGTAACTCTGATTCTGTCTAAGTAATTAAAAGCAATTACACTGGAGTCCTCTAACAAGAGGAGTGTAACAACAAAGTTCTCTAAAAAGCATAAGCATTCTCCTTTGTTTTAAATGACCTGGTTGATCAGGGAGTCGAAACTGACTTCTGCATGTTTATTGCAGGCAGAAGAACTTTGAGCCTTCAGGAGGAGGCTATAAAAACAAATAACATTTAGTTTAGTGGTATAACAACCACTGGAACTTTGTATTATTAAAAGTGGAAAAGGGAGGAGTTGCTTGACAAACTGGTGGCAGATCATTTTGTGTATGTGTATAGCAGGGAGGGAGCAACGGATGAAGGGAATAAAGAGAGTTTTGAATGGTGAGAAATTTGCCCAAGGTTTGATTGATTTTGCTTTTAGGGGAAAAGCCAGAAGCAGACAGAAATCCTCCAATTCTGTACCACAACAGCCGGGCTCGTTCCACCGGTGCCTGTAACTGTGGAAGGAAACAAGCTCCTCGGGAGGACCCCTTTGATATCAAAGCAGCTAATTATGACTTTTACCAGGTAACTGTCAGGTCTGTTGGTGCTTCAAGCAGTGCTTTTGTTTCATCTGCAGTCTGTATTCTGAAGTTAACCACAAGTTTCCTCTTAACCTTATGAGTGTTTTGCTTGGGGAGACATTTCTGGGAGCAGAAATGGGCTGACCAGGATGGGCAGTTCCAGTGTTTAGCAGTGCACACACACAGGAGCACCTGTTAATGCACCTGTTTACACTTTGAATGTGTTGGTGCATGTGAATTTTAAATAATCAGGTCTGTGGGCTGCTTTGGTTCTCACGTGGTGCAAACCTCTTGAATCTTAATTGTAGCTGCTGAATGTTGTGGCTCTGAGCTCCCTCATCTCGGGGTGGATACTAAACCACCTTTTCTTTCTCGTAGTTGCTGGAAGAGAAGTGCTGTGGGAAACTGGAGCACATCAACTTCCCCATATTCCAGCCAAGCACACCTGACCCGGCGCCTGCTCGGGATGAGTCCTCGCCCGCCCCTCCGGAGGGAGAGATGGAGAAACTCAAAGAGAAAGAACCTCAGACTCAGGGAGAGAGCACAGGCCTGAGCTTAGCCCTGAGCCTGGGCCAGTCCACGGGCAGCCTGGGCACTTACCCAGCCGATGCCCAGGGTGGAGGGGACAATGCAGAGAGCCACGGGCAGAGCGGGGACTCCAAGGGTGAGAAGAGGCCGAGCCTGGTGGATCGCCAGGCGTCCACTGTCGAGTACCTCCCCGGGATGCTCCATTCCAACTGCCCCAAAGGCCTTCTGCCCAAATTCTCCAGCTGGTCACTGGTCAAGCTGGGGCCTGCTAAGGCTTATAACTTCCACACAGGCTTAGATCAACAGGGCTTCATCCCAGGGACAAACTATTTAATGCCTTGGGACATTGTCATCAGGACGAGAACTGAGGATGAAGGAGACTTGGACACCAATTCCTGGCCTGCACCCAACAAGGCCGTTCCCGGGAAAAGGAGTGCGGTGGTGATGGGAAGAGGCCGGCGCAGGGACGACATCGCCCGAGCTTTCGTGGGCTTTGAGTATGAAGATGCACGTGGGAGGAGGTTCATGTGCTCAGGGCCTGACAAGGTGATGAAGGTGATGGGAGGGGGGCCCAAGGAGTCTGCCCTCAAGGCCCTCAACTCCGACATGCCCCTGTACATCCTGTCCTCGACGCAGGGACGCGGCCTCAAGCCCCACTACGCCCAGTTCATGAGGCTCTTTGTGGTGGTTCCTGATGCTCCTCTGCAGATCACCTTAACGCCTCAGGTAGGACGTGCAGGAGGGAATTTGGGAGCAGCAGAGGCAGGGGTGGTTGTGGGAACATTCATTGACAAAGGGTGACAGCAAAAGGGTGTCAAGAAACTCCAACCCCACTACGCCCAGTTCATGAGGCTCTTTGTGGTGGTTCCTGATGCTCCTCTGCAGATCACCTTAACGCCTCAGGTAGGACGTGCAGGAGGGAATTTGGGAACAGCACAGGCAGGGGTGGTTGTGGAAACATTCATAAACAAGGGTGTCAAGAAACTCCAACTCAAACCACCTGGTAGTTTCTAAATACATCTGTTACATAAGCACTTGGGATTCCTTAAACTTCCACGTGCCAAATTTATACTTTGTATAAAGTGAGTTTACAAAAACATTTTATCGAGGATGAGTTACTGGCATTCCCTGCTGTAATAATGGCTTTTAGAAAAAAGAATAAAAGCTAACGATGACTCCTTAAGAATGACTTTGTCATTTTAAATGTCATGGAGAAAAGCAGTGACTCATTGCTCAATTATTATTAGTTACCATTTGAATTTAGGAGATGAAAAAATGTTGGTTTTCTTAATTGGAGAATGCTTCACCATTTCTTCCATTTTTCTTTTAACGCACATTTGAACAAATTTGCATGTCATTACTTTTTAAGGCAGCAATGATGTTTGATTTCCTACTCACGTTTTCTTTTGGTTTTAGGTTCAGCCAGGACCACCACCCTGTCCTATCTTTTACCCTGAGAAGCAGGAAATCACCCTTCCCTCTGATGGACTCTGGGTGCTGAGGTTTCCCTACGCCTACGTGACAGAACGGGGGCCCTGCTTCCCCCCCAAAGAAAGCCAACAGTTAATGAGCTACAAAGTTCTCCGAGGAATACTGAAAGCAGTTACACAATAAGAATGGTTTTTGGGTGGATCTGTTTTAGTTTAAGGCTGTCTTCAATCCAATTCAATGGGTTTTGGTTACCCAACAGTTGTCACTGCAATTGTGTGAAGCCCCCCACTGTATTTCACGGGAATGTGGTCAGATTGGAAATAAAGTTGGTATCAAAGCAGGAAAAGGGATCTGAGACATTTTCCATTCATTAAGTTGTCATATTTATATGTTTTCATATGTGAAAAAAGAAAATAAAAGCTGATTTTCATAAAGTGCTGATTCTGTATTACTAGATGTTTTGATGCCTAAAAACCAAGTTCACTTTGTCATATTGAGGCAATGATAAGTAAAATCTTTTCTTTTTCTGAACAAGCTATTTGTATGTAAATGATGCTTATAATGGGATGATGGGACAAATCATTTTGTCTTGAAAAAATAAAAAGGTACTGCAGTTCTGATATGTATTAACAGCAAAGCCAGAAACTGCTCACCTGTATCCAGTGACTCTCAGTGCCAAAAATCAGCCACAGTAAATCAACTTTTAACTGAGGTAAGGTGTGTTAGTGACAGGGGCTGTAAGCTGAGACCTAATTTAATTTCTAGAATATTTGTTTCTAATTAGCATGCACACAAAATTCAATTTGCCAGTTTGCTATAGGACAGTAATTACCCTGCATGACTGCAGCTGAGACCTGGTTTCTGCTCAGAATACATCTCTGAGGGGCTGGGTGAGGAAAACACATCCCTTCATTTGGAATCCAGTGTTAGGGGTTGGATTACATGGTCTTTAAAGATCCTTTCCAAGCATTCTATGATCTTTCAGGGGCTGGGTGTGGGAAAAGTGCCCCTCCTATTCAAAATATGATATCACTGAGGGGCTGGATGAAGGAAACACATCCCTGCGTTTGGAATATATCTGTGAGGGGTTGGGTGTGGAGAAAGCATCCCTCCTGTTTGAAATACGACATAAGGGGCTGGACTAGACGATCTCTAAAGATCCAGCCCAAACATTCCATGATTTTATGATGTCTGAGGGGTTGTGTGGGGAANGAACATAAAGCAGCGGCGGCGGAGGGGAGCCCCGCACGGCTGGGCGGGAAGAAGGGCAGGGCAGGGCGCGGGGCCGCCGCGCCTGCGCGCTGCGCTCCTCCCGGCGCCGGGGCGGCTGCGCGGCCGCAGAGGCTCCGCTCCCTCGGAGCCGCCGCTGCCTCGGAGCCTCCGCGTCCCGCAGCGGCTCCGCCTCGGGCGGGCTGTGGAGGAGGGGGGGGGGGGAAACAGGGGGACACCGATCTGCGGCAGGGCAGCTACGCCGGGGACCACGCGGCNTGAAGCCCCCCACTGTATTTCACGGGAATGTGGTCAGATTGGAAATAAA
The DNA here is from genome assembly GCA_013398995.1 of Alaudala cheleensis. Lineage (NCBI taxonomy): Eukaryota > Metazoa > Chordata > Aves > Passeriformes > Alaudidae > Alaudala > Alaudala cheleensis. Next base: position 324,794 of record VWYE01027667.1, on the reverse strand, counting down.
GTTGGTATCAAAGCAGGAAAAGGGATCTGAGACATTTTCCATTCATTAAGTTGTCATATTTATATGTTTTCATATGTGAAAAAAGAAAATAAAAGCTGATTTTCATAAAGTGCTGATTCTGTATTACTAGATGTTTTGATGCCTAAAAACCAAGTTCACTTTGTCATATTGAGGCAATGATAAGTAAAATCTTTTCTTTTTCTGAACAAGCTATTTGTATGTAAATGATGCTTATAATGGGATGATGGGACAAATCATTTTGTCTTGAAAAAATAAAAAGGTACTGCAGTTCTGATATGTATTAACAGCAAAGCCAGAAACTGCTCACCTGTATCCAGTGACTCTCAGTGCCAAAAATCAGCCACAGTAAATCAACTTTTAACTGAGGTAAGGTGTGTTAGTGACAGGGGCTGTAAGCTGAGACCTAATTTAATTTCTAGAATATTTGTTTCTAATTAGCATGCACACAAAATTCAATTTGCCAGTTTGCTATAGGACAGTAATTACCCTGCATGACTGCAGCTGAGACCTGGTTTCTGCTCAGAATACATCTCTGAGGGGCTGGGTGAGGAAAACACATCCCTTCATTTGGAATCCAGTGTTAGGGGTTGGATTACATGGTCTTTAAAGATCCTTTCCAAGCATTCTATGATCTTTCAGGGGCTGGGTGTGGGAAAAGTGCCCCTCCTATTCAAAATATGATATCACTGAGGGGCTGGATGAAGGAAACACATCCCTGCGTTTGGAATATATCTGTGAGGGGTTGGGTGTGGAGAAAGCATCCCTCCTGTTTGAAATACGACATAAGGGGCTGGACTAGACGATCTCTAAAGATCCAGCCCAAACATTCCATGATTTTATGATGTCTGAGGGGTTGTGTGGGGAAAGCGCATCCTTCCCATTTGTAATATGACGTCTCTGAGCGGCTGGGTGGGGGAAAACACATCCTTCCACCTGTCCGGAGAGAGCCGGGACACCCAGGTGGAAAAATAAAACCCCCTAACTGATAATTACCCCACAGCACACGCGAGCCGCTTTTTTCACCGCCACCGTGAGGCGGGCGCCGGGGGTGTGGAAAACACATCTGCGAGCAGGGGAGCAGGTGTGGAATTAAAGCGTTTAATTGGGAATTACCCCCACAGCGAACATAAAGCAGCGGCGGCTGAGGGGAGCCCCTCACGGCTGGGCGGGAAGAAGNGGTGGGAAACAGGGGGACACGGATCTGCGGCAGGACAGCCAGCCGGGTGACCAGGCTGCAAGGATGTCGGCCACGCTCTACGTGCTCTCCACTCTGGGTGGATACGTCCTCACCTCCGCTCTCCTCCTCAAGTGCCCGGGGTTGCTCCACCGGCCCAAACGGCAGCGCTTTCGCTGCCGGCACATCTCGCACCGCGGCGGTGAGTGAAGCGGGAGGGCCGCGGGGATGGTGGGGAAGGGGATGCGGGAGCCTTTCTGCTCCTGAGGGGTGGTCGCCACCCGGCTCTGGGCGCTCACAGGGCCCCCGGGCGCTGCTCTCCCTCACGGCCCCCGGGGCGCTGCTCTGTCCCCGCCGGGCTCGGGAGGGCTCGTGAGGGGCTGCGCGGTGTCCGCGGCTTGCAGCGGGCTCCCTTTAAAACCTTCCTCCCGCAGCCTAATTTTAGGTGCCACCTGCTGACCAGTGCCTCGGTTCAGCGCGGGATTAATCTCCGAAGTCCAGCAGCTCCAGCCGAAAATCAGTTTGTTTTTTTTTTTTTAATTTTTTTTTTGGCGTGGGGCGTGATGTTTTCTCTCTATATTTTCTTCTAACGATTCTGTATCCTGGTGTTTCTCTCCCCAGCCAGAGGGGCGGCTGGCTGTTGCTTAGATCAGCTACAAGGGATCAGTTTTCTCGCCTCTGACCTGTTTGCTTTGCTTTTTGCTTTCAGGGGAAAACACAATTTGCTGTGACTCTTTTCTTGCTCCCCTTGCTGTTGTAGGCAGACAGTGGAAGGCTCCCTGCCCTGGTAAAACCGATCCCCTTTCAGAGCCAGGCAGGTTGATTCTGTCTAAAATAGCTAAAAAGAGGTATTTAAGTTTCTTCTACCTATTCCAAAGCACTGGGAGGGGAAAAAAATACAGCAAGGTGTGTCTTCCTGCTCTGTAGAGATAAATTCTGTTTCCTGGTACCTCACTTAATTTTTGAAAATAGGTAGTTTGCTAGTAAATATTTTTTGATCTTCTGTGTGAGAGATGCCTGGTGCTGAGTTTAACCAGTTTTCAGTGTCATACTTAGTGCCTGTTTATGCAGGGGTTGATCACAGTTTTAGCCAGTCCCTGTTAATTATCAAAATACAAAACCTGGAGCTGCTCTCTTAATGTTTTTATTCCTGTTTTATTTCAAACTAAACTTTAATTTATTTGACAGTTTAAGTTTCTTTCTAGCTTTAAGTATAGCATAAAATGTAGCTTTTGGTGTGGAATATCTATATTATCTGCTGATTGGTATTTATATTTTTCCTTCAGTGAAAGAAAAGGTTCTTAATTTCAAGGGTTTCCTGGTTTGTTTTTTTTTTTATTTGTAAGATGTTAAAAACTTGCAGGCGACTTTGTTGCAACTTGGTGTGATCCCCTTAATCTCCTGTTCTCACTCCTTTGCAAGGACCTTAGTTAAGATCCACAGCTCTAAGCCTCGAATGCTTGGGCCGGTTTGCTCTAAGCTCTATCGGAACAGCAGGAAAGCCTGGCTTAAGGCAGGATTATTCCCCAGGCACTCAAAGTGCACGGTCTGTGAATTGTTCCTCCGAAATCCACCTGAGGCAGGAGGGCAGCCCTGAACATTGCAGCAGCTTTTTGCTCCTCTGAGGCTGGAGATCACTCGTGCTTTCCTCTGCTCGGTGTTTACCCTGTAACATAAATTCCTGCGGGACTCGAGTTCTCCTCGGGCTTTAGTCATGCTGTGGCTTTAGCCTCAGTGTCAGGTGTCCTATTGCATTACTCCAATTAACTTGGGAGATCAAGGGAACACTTGGCTTTTTCCTCTCTGAGGTGAAACCTTGTACAAAGTTTTTCAAGTCTGATTTTGCTTGCTTTCTCATTCAGGAGTTTTCTCACCTCGTTTTGTAGAATCATCCCTGAATTATTTCTTCATTTCTGCACAATTTTAAAACTGGTAATTTCTGAGAGCATTTATTGAGTCTTGATATTCTCTGTTGGAGTCCTCTGTGGATGCCAGCAGCCCTGGATTGCAGGGTCTCTGAGAGAGGGTAGCATGATGATTTTTACACAGAATAATTCAGGTTGGAAGGGACCTCTGGAGATCTCATCTGACCCAGAGCAGGTTAACCAGGACCTGGTCCAGTTAAGTTTTGAATACATCCAGGGGTGGAGTCTCCACAACCTCTCCCGGAAGCCTGTTCCAAAGTCTGATCACTCTTGCACTAAAAAAGAGGACTTTTTTTTCTTACATCTACAAACTGAATTCTCTGTGTTTAAATTTGTTCCCGTTCCTCTCGTCCTTCCCCTGGGCACCACCAAAAAGAGTTTGGCTTAGTCTCCTTTACTCTGTCTTATCTGGTATTTACACCTGTAGGATCCTCCCCAGCCAAAACAACTCCAGCACCCTCAGCCTCTCACTGTACATGAGAATCTCATCCCTTAATTTTCACATCCCTTCCTTGGACTTACTCCAGTAGATCGATGTCAATCTTGTGCTTTGGAGCCCAGAACTGGACATGGTGCTCCAGGTGTGGTTTCAGAGGGGAACAATCCCCTCCCTTGACCTTCTGGCCCCAAAATTTTCTGAGGGTCATCTCCTTGAGTCAGTGCTTGGTGTTGGCTCCCTCTGGGCTGTGTTTGGTGCTTGCAGAGTGGGAATGTGCCCTCATCGTGTCTGGATGTGCCATTTTGGCTGGGGGAAGTCAGTTCCTTGTAGGAAATGCAGCATGGAGCTGGAGGTGTGTTTGAGGAAGTGTCAGAAGCCCTTTGGTCAGCCCAGCCTTCTCACTTTCCAGGGGAGAAAATGACTTGGATCAGATCACTTGTGTAGTTCCCTTTTCTGCGCGTGGCTGCTGATTTAGGATTCCTCTTTCAGCTGATCTCTCAACTTGGTTCCTCATTTCCCCCAAAATGCTACAAGTCAGGCATTTGTCTCACCACCCCTGACATGTCACCATCCCTGGCCCTTGACCACCTCCCTGCCATGTGATTTGTTAGGTCAGCCACTTAAAAGTTTTATTTTTGGAACTTTCTGCCCAGGAATGTTAGGACACTCTTGCTTTGCTCACAAATTGAAGACTTCACCCAGGTGTTTTTCACCCTCACTGTTCAGGATGTATGGGCTGGATTGCCACAGCTGATAAGTTATCTAAAACCCTTAATTATTATTGCAGTTAATTTGTAACTCATCAGCCAGGCCCTGTGTAGGGTTTTCCCATTTGTTAGGCAATCAATCACCAGATGGATGCCATGAGGTTCTTGTGCTCTCCTTTGTCCCTTGGTTCACTTTTGCCACTCAGACAGTTCCCAGTTCTGCANCCATGAGGTTCTTGTGCTCTCCTTGTCCCACTCAGACAGTTCCCAGTTCTCCTGTCAAATCCCATCAAATATTGGTGAATGTCTGATCACAGAATCTGCTCTGGACTCACCATAATGTTTAACATAAACCCCTGCAGATACTTGTCATCGTGGTTCTAAGTTAAGCCTTCCATTTTGTAAACCTACGTGAGAACAACAATTTTAAATTGGTGATTGTGCATTGCTTTAATTAAGTAACTGAACACGGGTTTAGGTAAGTATGTCCTGGTGAGGTCTTGTTAATAGGCAAGGCCTTAATTGGAGCTCTTATAATTGCTGTTTACAAAGTCTGTCATTCATTACTGTGAAAGAGCAGTTAAAATTTGCATAGATATCTTCATCAGCACGTGTATCTCCCTGAGGTTGTTTTGTTGTTCAGTCTGTAATATTGCCTGTTTTCTGAGGAGAAGGCACAACCTTTTCCAGTCCATAATCAGGCTGATTTTCAAAGATTTGTATGCAGGGAATGCTGGCTTAGGACTTGCAGAGTTTAATCCTGCCTGAGAGGAAATTAAATTTGCCAGTGCTTTCATTTCTTTACTGAAATTGGTGTGTGTTTCACTCCTTGTGTGTGACACCTCCCTTCTCCAGCTGCACAAACCTTTATTGACAGATCTGTGCTGTTTGGGGAATATCCTTGCACTGAAAAAAGAGCTTGTCACCTATTTGAGCATCAGCTGGGTTATACATTTAGGGAGTGTCAGCTTTAGAATGTCTTGGGTGCTTTAATTCATAGCTTTTTGTTATTTTTTTCCTTTTGTTAATCTTCCCACCAACTCTCAAATAGATTTTTGCATGTGCTGTGTCTGTGGGGCTTATTGTCCTAGCTGAATACCTCTGGTAAAACAACCACTTTGGTTTGAATATTCAAAGTGTTACACAAATCCAAGATAAGTTCTTTTTTTAAATCATTTTACCTGGAGAAGGTCGTGTCTCTCCAGTAGTTTGGTGGCAAGAGAGATTTCTGCCTTGAGCTTTAAAATTATATATATTTTAAAACCTGTTATTTTCCAATTATTATTTTGAGTGGGATTTGNGTCGTGTCTCTCCAGTAGGTTGGTGGCAAGAGAGATTTCTGCCTTGAGCTTTAAAATATATATATTTTAAAACCTGTTATTTTCTAATTAATATTTTCAGTGGGATTGAGGGGAGGAAAAGGATTTTGTGTGAGTTTTATTTTTGTTATTTCTGCAGGTGCTGGAGAGAACCTGGAGAACACAATGGCAGCCTTTCACCAGTGAGTACAAAAGCATGAGAATACCCTGAATTAGGTGTTCTCATGTCTTTAGTGAAGCAATCAGGGCAGGTGGGACTTGATCACTTCTTTGGGGTTGCAGTGTCCTGTTTCTGACAGTCAGCTCTCCTCTGGATGCCAAACATCCACTCCAGTTTCACCTGAAGGAGTTGGGATACCACAAATTATGGTCTGTGCACTATAACAAATGAAAACAAACCCTGAGGCCTGAGCTAGCCAGTAAAGCAGCAAACAATGCTGTGCTTAATGTGATTACTTCTATTAATTTATTTATCATTATAAAGCAGAAAATGCTGCTGGTTATGGTTTTTTTTCCTGCAGTCACACAATGTGTGAAAGCCTCTCACTCAGGGGTTTCAAATGGGCTTGGGACCAGCCTTTTAAGCCTCCAGCATTTAAGTAGTGAATTTTAACGAGGTTCTCCAAGGCATTTCAAGAAGAAGCATATCTAAAAGTCCAGCTGCTGCTGAGAAGGGACCACATTATGTGAGCTCCTCTTTGTTTTGTTTGGGGTTTTTCTAATTTGCTTTGTGCTAAGGAGCCTCATCAGTTTGCTGTTCCCCTGCAGCCTGAGGGGTGCCAGCTTTCCCAACCAAATAAAAGAAAGTACTGCACTATTTTCTATCTCCATGGAAGCTCAGCATGGTTTTGTGTGGCTTTTTGTTTTTTGGGTTGTTTTTTTTTTGTTTTTCCCTGCTGGCCTGCCTTTTTTCAAGCCTGCTACCAGACTCTCTGAAAGTGCTTCTTTCTTTTTTTTAACCATTTCTTTCTTTTCATTTCATATCACACTCATCCTTTGCATGAAGGGCTCTTGAAATGGAAGTTACTCCATTATCTATTATTATTTTATAAATAATCTATAAAATAATAATCTATTTTTATTTTATTCCTGGAAATAAGCTGTAATACTTAGAAGTAAGGACTATGCTGGGGATAATACATTTTGTAATGATAATTTTCTGCCTCTCTTCTGCCCATTTCAATTATTTTACAGCTGTGGTGGAAAAAATGCATTGAGGTCCAGTTTTTGAACCCACTGCAGCTGCCAATAGCAAAGTTCACCTGAGTAAAGAGAGCCAGGGTAGCAAGAAGCAGAATTTAGGAGTAGAAATTCTTCTGATTTCTTTTGAGAAGGGGTGAAGTCTTTGTCTGTTCCATTTGCTCATTCCCATCTTCACAAAAAGAATGGGGTAGAAAATCATTGATCTGGCTGGTGCAAAATGGTCAGGAGTGGCTCCAACAGCTGATCTGAGCTGATCAATTTATAACCCATCAGATTCTGAGTGAAGCCAAACAGGGTGTGTCTGCAGGAGCTGCTCCTGCAGGTTTGCACAAGCAGGAATATTTGGCTGTTGCTGCAGTTGAATCCAGGAGAGAAATGTGTGTATAGGGGGAGGAGGCTTTTATTGGCAATTTCAGTCTCTAAACTGCTTAATTTACAAATATTCTGAAAGGAAATTATAAGCTTTTTGTACCAAAGACAATATTTTGTTTCATTAGGTAAAATGCATAACAGATAGGGGGGCTATAATCTTGTTCTACCATATTTAAATGCTTCTGTGTTGATTTTAGATTATAAAATAACAGATTTTAAGCAAGAGCACTTTCCCCCTAATTTGCAAATGTGAGCCTCCCTCCCAGCTTGAGCTCAGGAGCAGTTGGATGTGAATCCACAGTGATGTTCTGAACCTGGAGCCTTCTCTGGAGCAGTGTGGATTTGACAGAACAAACTGAATTCCAGCTGGGAAAGCTCAGCACTTGAGGAAGCTCATTGAGCTGCTCCTAAGGGCCTGGCAAAGTCTCAGATTTGCTAACAAGGGAAGTTGTTGTTCTCCCCTCTCCATGCAGCATCAGCCCAGACTTTCTTCAGCAAGAAATATTGCTAATAAAATCTGATGGTGAAATGATAAAACATGGGAACATCTACACATTTGGCACATCTCCTGCAGCAGATTTGGAGTTGCTTTTCCTCAGAAGGAAAAAAAAAAATCACCCAGTACAGCCTGTGATTCTTCCATCTGTAACAGGATTTTGCTCCTCTCCTCATTCTTAATTAGCAGCACTGGCAAACAGTTCACAAATTGGCTTTAATTTGACAGCCCTCCTTGATCAGAATCCCAGCTGGACCAGAAATTGTGTTAAACACTTTGGGGGAGTGTGTTCTGATTTATTTTTTGGGGTTTGTTACTACATCTGGGGATGTTCATGGGCTGTGTTCAGCAGCCAATAAAGCCCATAAGGAAAACTCAATTTACAGAGCTTTGGGTCTCAGGTAGGCACAACTCAGAAGTGCATAAAAAGGTTTTAAAGGAAGAGTTCAGACTTTTATCTGTCTGCTGGAATCTTCTAAATGAATGAGCAGTTCACTGCTCATTGCAGCAAAGCTCTCTTTTGTTCTGGTGTGAGGTTTCTTGCACTTATTTTTTATCAATATAATTATTTCTTTCTGCTTTCATTACTCCTCCTATGAACCAAAATACTGTGGATTTGGGATTGGATTAGAGCTTTTCAAAGCAGTGGGTTGGAACAGGAATAGCTGTTTAGCTTTGAAAAATATGACTGGATGTTTAGTGGTTTATTTCCTTTTTAATTAACACTTTTTCATTGAAGTAATATTTTAAGGTTGTTTTGCTACCTGATAAAACAGCCAGAAGCCTGAAAGTCCCACTGCTAATTTCCTGATCCATCCCTTCCTGATTAATGTAAACTAAGTAAAAAAAAAAAAAAAAAAACCAAACAGCTTTCACATCCCTTCATTTGTCATTTCTAACCACAAATTCAATTCCTTTTTTCAAAACCACACTTCCTGCAGTGGGCAGACGTGCTGCTGCTCATAAACACCCCACTCCAAGCCCTGAAGCAACCCTTTAGGTGCAGCTTTCTCAATCCTGGGGTGGCAGGCTGCAACCCTCAGCTAAGTAAAAAAATTCCTGTGGGGAGAGAGGGAGCCCAAAATCCCATCTCTGCTTCGAGAGAGACGCTGTTTATTCTGACATCAGCTTCCCACTGCAGCAGAGATTGTGAGGATTCCTGTTTGCTCCTTTGTGATTGTGAGGATTCCTTGCACTTTTTAAAGCATCCAGAGCCCTTGCAGAGGGGTTGGTTTGTGGGGTGTGTTGGGTTTGGAGCTGCACAGAGCACTCAAAGGGCTCTTTCCTTGCAGCGCGGTTAATTTGGGGACAGACATGCTGGAGCTGGATTGTCACCTGACCAAAGATGAGCAAGTGGTTGTGTCCCATGATGAGAACCTGAAGAGATCAACAGGAGTTGATGTCAACATCTCTGACCTCAAATACTCAGTGAGTTGAGGAGGAAATGGGCTGGGCTGGGGGGGGAGTTGTTGGAAAATGCATTTGTGGGGTGGGCAGGGGGCTCAGTGTGTGCCTGGTGCCCAAAACCAAAGGGGAGGATTAATCTCAATAAAAAACCTGAACAATAAAAACCCACCCCTAAACTCAACCACCCTCACTGAACTCCCTGTGCAGTCAGAAGATCACACCTGGCACATTCCAGAGGGTGATTTACTCCTCCAGGATCAGGTTGGGTGAATGGCTCTGGAGCTGGGATGTTTTGTCACACTGATTGATGGCAGAGTGACAAAAATTCTTCCTGGTGTGACCAGTTCTTTAAGTGGGAAAACTGGGAGATGAACCCCATCCTGCCTCAACAGTGGGATTTTCAGAATTCTCAGACATCTGGGAATGTTCTGCCTTATTCAAACTACAGGTGACACAAATCTAAGAATGTCAAATAATTAATATTGAAAGTGGTGCTACTAAATCAGTTTTTTTGGATGAGAAGTGGCTTATGAATTATGATTTCTTTGGTCTTTTTGGAGGAGGGTCATGATTACATCCCTGATTTGAATTGATGTTCCATTCCTGTTTATTTTTAAGGAACTTCCACGCTATCTCTGCAAGCTGGATGTCACCTTTCAGAAAGGTGAGATGTTTGTCTCCTGCTGTTTCAGTTTTCCATTTTGTAGCATGACAATTTCCTGCTTTGGCAAAGGGACTGGAAAAAGTGCATTTAATTCTCTCAATATCCTGATAAAAGAAGCTTAAAAAAATATAATCCTGACTGTAGAAACCAGTTTAGTAGTTCTGTAGGTATGACTTGGAGTTCAGAAGGGAATTTTGTTCTCATTTAGTGTTTTTCACATTAATCTCGTTGCATTTGGTGTGTGGTAACTGAGCCTGTGTTTGCTATTTCAGGATTTTAACATTGCCTGCACTCCTACTGTTGCTAAATAATCAGTGAATTTCATGAAGTTAAAACCTGAATGTGCAACATGCTCAGGGCATTTTCATTATGGAAATGAGCTTGTCATAGTTAATTACAGCTGCATGAAGTCATTTTTTTGTTTAAAAACCTGCTTATCCTTGGAGCTTTATACTTTTAATCAAGTTTTGAGGTCATGAGTGCCCTGACATTCCTGCTTTTGCCTGTGCTTTGTTAAAAGTGGCCCCAGCAATGACCAGTTCCTTGTTTCCCCAGAAAGTCAGTGTGAGGGCACAGACAATCGGATCCCACTCCTGCAGGAGGTGTTCGAGGCATTTCCAGAAACTCCTGTCAACATTGACATCAAAATGAACAACAACGTGTTGATCAGAAAGGTACCTGAGCCTCTGAGCTGGGAGTGGAGGCAGGGGGGTGATGCTGATATTCCAGCAGTGTTTTTGGAGTTGTGGCAGTCTGTGATGCCAAGATTTGTGTTCTTGCACTGCTTCACCCTTCACATGTCGGGTCCTGCTCCCTGTGTGAGGTAATGCAGGAGGCACAGGAGGGATCTTGGGCAAGATACTCTCTAAAAGCTCTTTAGGACCCTTCATCTGGTTTAAACCTCATGGGAAGGGTCTTCTGAGGGACTCTTGCTCTCCAAAGCAGCATAAAAACATGGTGGTGTTGTGTAAATGTGCTCAACACAGAGGGAAATCTTTCCAGCAAATACTATTTTGTCATTTAGGTCTCTTGAACTTTTTAGGATTTTTGTAGGTATGATCTGTTGTCCTAAACACCTGATTATTTCCCATCAAAGCATCACAGCCACCTCATGATGGGAAAGAGTAAAAAACTCCTTCAATTAAATAAAGCTGCACTTCATTTCCAGTGTCTCCATGTGAGAGTTGTGCTTTGTGTGCTGCAGGTCTCAGAGCTGGTGAGTCAGTACAAGAGAGAGCATCTCACTGTGTGGGGCAATGTCAACTATGAGATTGTATCCAAGTGCTTCAAGGAGGTAAGGCTGAGTCCAGCTAGGCTTTGTTACTGTGTGCTGACAGAAAAACCCCCTGCAAATCAAGGTTTAACCAGCTAAGCCAGGCTTCTACTCGTGGTGAGGATTTCTCTGCTCAGATTGTGTTCTGCTTGCTAAAAGAAGACAAGCACAGTTAACACCCCTCTACCCTGCCATAAAATACTTGAGGAATTGAGCTTAGTCATGTTTTATTCTTGTTTTAGGAAATTTAGGGCATTGCAATTTTATGCCAGGAGATCTTAGAGCCTGTTTGGCACATCATTCATCTGATAAAAAGCAATTTTTCCAAGGATTGCTGATTGTTTCTTTGTATGAAAATAATGGATGTGGCCACTAGTGGACACAGTTGCATCAGAAAAAAGCTGTTATTTTACTGCTATAATTCTCCTCCTTCTTGTGCTGAGAAAGTTTACTATTTGGAATGAAATTAAAATTGTGTTTATGTTGAAATTAAAATTTGTGCTTGTTGATAGTTCACTCTAGTTGATAATTTCAATTTATCTGTGCAGGACAACACCCCATGTCCTACCTGAACAGCAGTTAGATTTATTCATGTAAGTCAGCTTAACTTCAGGTGTGATTGCTGAACTTCAGACATGCACTGATGAGTAAATTTAATTGCAACAGGGGCAAAGTCCACCGAGGTAACTGAGAATCTCTTTCCTGCTTCCTGCAGAACTCTGACATTGCCACCATCTTCTGTGCCCAGCGTGTGCTGCTGCTCCTGGGCCTGTTCTACACTGGCCTGCTGCCCTTCATTCCCTTCAAGGAGGAATTCTTTGAGATTCCCATGCCTTCCATCATCCTCAAGTGAGTTCCAGCCCAGCAGATGAACCCTGATGCCTCCCTGAGTGCTGCTTTTTGGGGCTGAGGTTGCTTTTTTTGTGGGTTCAGGCATTTTTGGATCTTCCTGGGAGGTTTCTTTACACAGTTACACACAGAAGTTCTGGACTTACAACTAAATCTTGCTCTTTTCTCCTCTTTTCTTGAGAAATTTGTCTGATAGGGCCAAGAAACAAGTCAGCAGCAGGGTGGATATGAGATATGGATATGAGATTGAGATATGGATTGGGTATGAGATAAAATGTTTCTCATCCTTCACTCAAAATGCTGCAGAATTCTCATCTCTGCTGCTTCTCCTAAATGTAGCTCATTTCTCTTGTATAACCCAATTCTAAGTCACTGTCTTGAGCAGTGAAATTACTGCTCTAATTTGAGCAAGATTAATTCTTTATGTTCCCTTTGCAGGAACATCTCAACTGAGATTTTAATCTGTGCTCTGGTAATTTCTGGTTTCCTCTCCCTCAACAGGCTGAAAGAACCAGAGAAGATGTCAAGAAGCCAGAAATTTGTTATCTGGCTGGCTGACACGTAAGATTTTCATCTGATTAAATTTTTATTTATATTTTGCCTTTATATTAACACTTGACTCAAGCAACTAAGATCAGCTATTGCTGTATCTATGTGTATTTTCAGTTTCTTCCAGCTTTTTGTCAGTGCAGCATAAATCAGATTTAAATCTTATGTAGGTGTGCTTGATGCTCTTATTTTCCATACACTGAAGCTTTCTAAGGTGCAGCAACAGTGGGAATTACTCCAATTGTGTCTGTTAAACTTCTGTCCTGAAGTGTGCTCAGCTAATTAACATGCAATTAGATGCAGAATGCAGATTTCATGGATGTTTCATAATGTTGTCAGAGGAGAGACACTGTTTGCCTTACAAGGAACACTTTGCATTTTAAGAATATCTGTGCTTCAGAGGGGATTTAATCACAGATTCTCAGTGACTGCAGTGTCTCCTGAGTCTGAGTTTAATTTCTCCAGTAGCCAGGACATTTTCATGCCTTTTGGTGGGAAGGAAAAAACCTCTCCTGAAAGCAGAGAGGTTGGTTCATCAGGTATAAGGAACCTGCAGGGTGAAGGGTTTCTCTGCTGGATTTGATACTTGAATTCCTTGAACTGGAAGTTCTCTAGAATTGGATTTCTCTTGTGGAAAACTCTGGATGGGAACTTCCTTGCAGCTCATCAACACTGAAAATTCCATATACACTTGAAGTTGTTAATTAATCTCCCTCTTTTCCCAGACTGCTGATGAGGAAGGCACTGTTTGATCACCTCACAGCTCGGGGCATCCAGGTACAGTGAGAATCCAAACCAGAATCCAAACCTTTGGCCTTCAAAGAGCTTCCTGTTCCCCCCAGCAAGTTCTTTGTGTTTCTGGCACCATGAGTTGCTGTTTAATTCCTGAGCAAAAGCTGCTGCTGTTATGTTTGCAAAGGAAGATTTGTACACTTGGGGGAAAAAAAAGTGTTTTTTCGTGTAAATCCTTTGAAGTTTTGGGGGTTTTTTCCTCATTTCAAATTTAAGCCTATAAAATCTGCAAAACTGGTTATCTGATGTGGGGCTTTCACAAAATAATACTGACTTTTAGAAGGGTCTGAAATCTCAGGTAGTGGAATTGGAGTCACCATTAAAAAAGGTCCCTTTTGGAAGATGAGGGGGGAAAAGCCCAGGATAATCATTTCTCATTTAAATATGCAGCAACATGTCTCTCAGATCAAACAATTCAGGTCAAAAGTCACCTTCTAAAAAAATATATATAGTATTTCCTGTAATAAAGTTGGTTGTTGTATCCCATTTCATAGGTGTACATTTGGGTACTGAATGAAGAACAAGAATACAAGAGAGCATTTGATCTTGGAGCTACTGGAGTGATGACAGACTATCCCACAAAACTGAAGGAGTTCTTACATAATTACCCAGCCTAAAGGAAGAAAACTGAGAAAAGTCCTTCCAGAACAGATTGTGAGCCAAGGATTTTCCTCATTAAAAAAAGAAAATAATTGGGGGCAGCATGCACAGATCTTTTTTTTTTTTTGTTGGAAAGATGTAACTGATGATCTGTTACCTTGTTGTCCAGTCACTACCTAATGTAAAGGTTGTCTATTTATTTTAAAACTTTAATGACATAGTTTACATTTGTAAATAGCTCATTTAGCAACAGCACACTTCACAAATGGTGGTGATTAGGGAGAGAGTTGCTTGATGAGGTACCTGTAGATAATAAGCATTTTTACCTGTCACAAGTGTTCCTCAGCAGCTGTCAAGGCAAGTCAGTTATTCCAGTTATATCCTAGTGAGCAGAAAGTGAGGAATTTCTGAGAGTGTAGCCTGTGTGTTTGCATTTCTTGTGTTGCTTTTAGATTTCAGGTAACTTCTAGAGCAAAAATAAAAACAGGTACAGGAGAAATAGCAAAGCAGACTCTGTGGCTGGCCAGGTAGTGAAGGTGATTTCACTTTGTAGCCAGAATTAACTCAGTATAGGTTTATTCCACTATTCTCACTGACAAGAATGTTAAACTCGAGTTGGAATTGGATTTAGACCCTCTCTGAGGTGATGGCAACACTGTGACTTGTTGGTCCAAGTCTAAACACAGGATTTAAATCAGGATCTGGGTTTGACACTGCAGGGTCCAGGTTTGCCCCTGGCTCTGGCCTGCCTCTCATGGCAGTAGCTGGATTTCCAGGAGGGAAAATTGCACTTGTTTCAGGTTACACTCACTCTGAAATAGCCTTTTCACAATGTCCTGAAAGTCTTTTGCACATTTGTGGTTCTTGGTGAACAGGAAGTTGTTTGTTTAGGGTGGGGGACCAAAGAAAGACTTAAGTTTGGTCAGGAGTTTCAGGGACAAATGAAAATGTCCCTATTCAATGAATTCACCCAAAGTCAATCTAGAATGTGTGTAAACTCCAGTCTTTTCTCTCCACAAAAATACATTTTATATCCACTAAGTTTATGGACATGGAAATAACTGTCAAAAAGCCAGGAAGGGCCAGGTGTGATGGGATTTGGGTTAGGCAGGAAGGGATTTCTGGAAGCTTCCCATGCTGCTGTGTGTCCTTTGGAGCAGGAGTTAGCTGTGTGTCAGACAGGCTGGAGCCTGCAGTGCCCATGTGCCTTGGGGTGCTCATGTCAGGGCTGGAGGGTTCAGGGGTTTGATTGCTGTGGCTTAATTAATTAATTAATACACCCAGTGTCTAGAGCTCAGTCACTGAATCATCAGATGCTCTCTCCAAACAAGAGTTTGGGTCCAGCAGTGTCTGGTTCTTGAAGGAACCTCATGTGAAAATAATAGATCTTAATAACAAACAGTGGCCAGATGTGGTTTTACTGCAAGGAGCACTCACTGTGCTAAAAACTGATTTTTAAGTCTTTATTTTTCTCCCTTGGTAGCTCAGATTTGGGAGGGTTCCTGCTGCACCCTCCCTGGCTGCTGTGCCATATTTATAATTATGGAACATCTCTGCTGTTCCTGTGAGGATGCCAAACCCATCTGCATGGGGAGTGTTTGTTTCTGTCCCACAGCTCCTTTCTGAGGAATATGTCTGGGTGAAATGGAAAAAAACTGCTGCATTTAGGATTCAAGTGAACATGTGCTGATGGGGGCAGCTGAGTTAATGTTGTCCTTTTGAATATCTGCCTGCTGAAGATGACTGCAGATTCAATTTCCTCCTAATTTAATCAGCCTTGTTGCTTATTGAATGGAAGAGAGGAAAATGGAACTTCCTAACTGTTCATGTGGGGAAAAGGATGAAATTATTTATTAGGTACTGAGCTTTCTGTTTCCCTCTCAGACCAGTTCTGTCTGGTCACATAAGTGCTAATAATCAGTCAGGTCACAGCTCTGCCTGCATTTTAGAAGCCACAGAACAGTTAGAGAAGATGTTCCACATGCAGCTCAGTAAATTAAAAAAAAAAATCCACCATTCTGTCCTAATCTGGTTTATTACCAGTTTGTAACTCCTGATAGTTTTTATGCAATGTGGGCTTTTTAAAACTCAGTTTTATTGCTGTTGAATTTCTAACACAGGCACCAATATTAAGATGCAAATATAATTTATGGTTTTAGAGAATACTACCAAAACATATTAAAACATTTTTTGTTTAGATTAGGAAAAGCTAGGTTTTAAAATACCAGTTTTGATCTCTGACTTAAGTTTCCCTCAACAAATAAACAATTTCCTAGTATTCTGTATTGAATGATAAAACACAATCTGAAATGACAGTGTTTTATATTTAATTTTAATCTTTTTATTCTCTCTCTAGTAGTAGAGATGGAAACTTCTGCCTTGTAAAACTCTTCAACACGTTTTTGCCAGTGTTCTTACATCTGATGGAGCTTCTGACTGTGCTGTTCATACACTGACCTCTCTTGGATAAATCTGCTGCTCAATTTGATGGGGAGGGAAAGGTCCAGTGCTGGAAAAGCTGCTGAAAAAAAAAAGAAATTTATTCATTCACCTGTTTGGGCTTTAGCAAAGAGCTCAGGTTTGATCTCAGGAGACAGATAATGTTCCCTGGATGAATCCCAGTGCACAGGGCTGAGGCCATGATAACTGTCTGGAACATGGAACTGGTGGGGGGACTGTCAAACATTTGTTGTATCCAATCCTTTGTTTTGAATATTCCAGAACCGTTTGACTTTTTTTTTTTTAAACCACTTGTACAGAAAAGCTTTTGCTGAGAACTTGCACAACTGCCCAGGAAGGATGTTCAGTTAACCTCTCTCTGAGCAGAGATTCTTTTCAGGTACTTTTCACTCTAAATATTGTTTGAATTTCTCAACCCTGCTGCAAGCTGTTTTGTGTATGAAGGATGATTGCATGTGTTCCATGCACTTTTAATTTGCAGAAAGTTTTGTGGACCTCTCTAGCTCCAAAGCAGTGGTTTTTCTTTTCATGTGAAAGAAAGATTTGATGCTTTTGAAATGTGGCACATTAAAACATCTTTGCTCATACAAGACCTACAATTCAATGCTTGTTAGGTGTGGCTTCTTTCCCTAAAAACCTAATTTCTGGGAGTGTTTTTGTGCTTGTTGGTTTGAGTTTGTGCTCACAAAAATTCCAATTCCAGCAACTTTCTGTCCTTTCTTTATCAGCAGGATAACATTTCCTCTAATCCTAGAGGAAAAACTTCCAGCTTTCCTACTGGAAATTGGCCATTAAATCACATTAAATATTAGCTTTTAAGGTCAACTGTAATTTTAGAGCCTTGAGGGCTCATATTTAGGCATGAGGTGAAGTGGGGGTTTGTGTGTTATAATGTTTAGTAACTTTTAAAGGATTTTTCCAGCATGATGAGAGGATTCTCCAGATGGCTCAGGATGCTGTTGGATTTCTGAAAACACATCCTAAATCTTTGATAAACCAGAACAGGGAATTTGGGGTCATTACAGAGACTTTTAACACAGAAATTATTTATCTGTCATCACTCCAGGTGCTGTCACCTGACATAAATCTGAATATTCAGAACAACTTCACAATTTATCCAAATCAAGAATGCTCGAGGTGCTGATTAACCTAAGGAATTTTCAGGATCTACTTTTGAGGTTTTTTTACCATTGCTTTGCCCCTGAAATTCCCCGTGTCAGTGGAGAAGGGATGAAATAAATCTGGATTTCGGGTCCCTGCTCCGTCCTGCCGCCGGAGGCCGCCAGAGCCCGCGGATTCCCGATGGATTTCGGTTCCTCGCAGCTTTTTTTGGCAGGATCTTTTCCATCCTCCTCGCTGCGATCCCCGGGATGGGGAACCCGCAGTGCAGAGCTGCGTGAAAAGGAGAGGCTCAGTCCCACAGCCTGAGGTTTTACGGGAAAAGGGGAGTTCCTAATACTAAAATCCGGAATATTGGAAAGGAAAATGAAGGGAGCAGGTTCTTTTACAGCTGCACAGTCATGGCTTGGGGATTTTTTTGGGACAGGATGAAGCATTGGGAGATGCTGGCTGGTTTGGGGGTTTTTTTTGTTTGTATTTTTGTTTGGTTTGGGTTTTTGAGTTTGCTTTGTTTGGGGTTTTTTGGGGTTTTTGTTTTAGTTTTTTGTGGGTTTTTTTTGAGGATTTTTGGGGGGTTTTTTTTGAGGTTTTGTGTGGTTTTGTTGTTGCTTTCGTTTTTTGTTGTTGTTGGGGTTTTTTTGGGGGCCAAAAATAGTGAAATTGGAAAAAAAACCCCTACTTCTGTTAATGATCGAAATGCTGAAAGGATGCTCCCTCACATCTCTCAAAAAATTTCAAATATTCCCATTTTACAAATAGAGGAAAAAAAAAGGCAATAGCAGGGGAGGTGTCTTGATTACGAGGCCATTAACACCTGCTGCAATTAAAATTCAGGAATGCCAAGAACCTGAGATTTCTATCAGATTTAAACACACAATTCCCAAGATGCCGAGGCAATACCCCAGTGGGTGATCTGGTGTTTTCTCCCCTCTCAGCATTGCCATGGCAAAGTTTTCCCCCCAGGCACTGATGCTTGATCAGTTGGGCTTTTCCTGTTTAAATGATAATTAAAGTTCCAACTGATACCAGACACTGAGCAGGGAAAAACAGTGGCTGTGCTGTTCAGGCTCCAAAAATCGACTGTTTGCAAACAGTGAAATGAAAAAATCCTGTTTAGCTGTGCAGTTGAAAGCTAAGTTGTCATTATTGTAGAGCCAAAATTCTGATTTTTTTTTTAAATAGGTTTCCCTACAGCTCAGCCCAGTAAAAGTTTTTGTGGTGCTGCTTAAGCTGAGCTTGTAACCAAATTCTGTAACCCAGAACCGAATGTGAAAATGGGACTTGAAGCTTTAATAAGTTGCATTTAACCCAACCAAGCGATAAAACACTCTCATACCCAAAAACCTTCCCATTTTTATAAATCACAGGGCTTAGAACATAACAAAAATTTGGCTTTTTTTATGGTGATATTTTACTACAGCCTCAAAGCTCCCACATATCCATGGTGATGCTGAACTTAAAGCAATACAATTCCAATTTATCACCACCCCAAACCAATCTTATGACAACAGAAATATTTGTATATAAACAATATTGATGCTCACCTTGTAACTAATGTATTTTTATTAACAACCTGAAAGTTCTGCTGCACACATAGGGGTGAAAAAAATTAAATTTCACTGCTGTGCAGCAGCCTCTTGATGATGTAAATTTGTTTTGCTGATGGTTTCTTGTGGTTTCTGGGTGATTTAAAGTTCAAGTAAATTCTGTCACCACTTCCTGCTGATAACCTCGTCTGGATCTGTTAAATACAGAGCTTTTAGCACTGCAAGAGGGGCTGAAAATCTGGTGTTTGCTGCTGGCTGGGGAAGGAAGGAGGTTATCTAAGAAAAGAAGAAGCTTAAAGTGAGCCTTCAAAGCAGGCTCCTCTTGCAGCTGTCTAAAAAAACACAATTAAATTTTTTAAAACCAGCAATTTTCCTCTTTATTGGGTGTATTTAATAGCTGCTAACTCTGGTGCTCGAGTCTTTGTTTAGCAGAGTGTTTAAATTGTGCCATGAGTGTGCAAGGGGTGGAAAAAATGTCATTTAGTGTTGAAAATGTGGTTGTGGGATTCCTCACCCAGCTGGCTCAGGGATGTGATCAGAGGGGTGGGCTTGGCTTGTGTGGAGGGAAAATAATTTCTAGCACGAGGTAGGGGGTTATTTTACCCACAAAAATGATCACAGCTAGTGGAAATAATGCCTTATTAATCCATGTATTTAACATTTGAATGTTGCTCTTATAATTCCCAGGGATTACCAATTAAGGAGCTCTGCAGTAAAATATCATTAAGAATTTCCTTAAGCAGGAGAGTGTCAGAACAAGAATAATCTCATAAAGCAAATATATTTCAGCCCTGAAGATGGAGGACTTTAATCCATGGGTGTGAGAAATGGACAGACAGAAAAGATAAATATTTTTAATTTTGGAAATGTCCAGGGCCAGGTTGGAGAGTCCCTGCCCCTGTCAGGGGTGGAATGGGATGGACTTTAAAATCCCTTCCAAACCATTCTGGGATTCTTCAACCTGTACTTTATACACTGAATTATTGTTATTAGGGAATAAAAACATGCAGGGAGAAGCCTTCAAATTACCTCATTCTGAGCTGCTGGTGTGTTAATTACAGAGCTTCGAGGGGATGGCTGTTAATTGGGGTTTGCTGGGTGTGTGAGCACGTCTGCAGCACTTGGGGTACAAAACTGCCAAGATCTCTGCTGGGAAAAAAAATCCTGGCAAGGGGTGGGATGGAGATTTCCGGGAGGAATATGGAATATCCTCATTTTTGCAATGTGAATATCCTCATTTTTTTTGCCCTGTGGGCGTTTTGGAGAAGGGTTAATATTGGTGAATTTTGGGATTAGTACTGGTGGATTTTGGGCTTAATATTGGTGATTTTTTGGGGTTCCTACTGGTGGATTTTGGGATTAATATTGGTTAATTTTGGGGTTACTACCGATGGATTTTTGGACTAATATTGATGAATTTTGGGGTTCGTACTGGTGGATTTGGGGGTTAATATCGGTGGGTTTGGGGGTTAATACTGGTGGGTCTGGGGAGTTTTTTGTGCTGAATTTTGTGTCCATGCTCTGCCGCTGCTCCCCCCCACCCCGCGCACCAGACACCGCTAATTACCGCATTCATTAACGCGCGCTAATTACCTGCGCGGGGAAAAGACGGAAACACCGCACAACCACGCGAAACTGACCACGGCCGCCCCTTTTCCCTGCTCCTTGGCCCTGAAACCCGGGATCCCCGGGACCCCTCCGGGGCCGCACATCCCCCGCGCATCCTGCGCGCGTCCCCGCGGGCGGGAGCGGCGCCTTTAAGAGCGCGCGCCGCGTTTGTTGTGCGGCCGCGCGAGCCGCGCTCCCATTGGCCGAAGCCGCCGCAGCCGCTGCGTGCGGGCGCGCGGGGAGGGGCGGGAGCGCCGCGCCAGCTCCGCGCTCTGAATGGCCCGGCAAAAATGGGCTGCGGCCGGCGGCGGCCAATCCGCGGCGTGTTGCTATGTGCCGGCGGGCGCTGATTGGTTGGCGGCGGTGTCGCTCAGC
>VWYE01027667.1:251278-303538 GCA_013398995.1 Alaudala cheleensis | reverse complement strand
CGCCGATCCCGGGGAGCATCCCCGGCGGGCTCCATCGCGGCCCGGCAGAGGAGGTGGGGGAGCCCTCGGTGCTGGCGATGGGAGAGCCGGGCTGGGCGAGCGGCGGCCTTTGTGTGCGCGGCCGGGCGAGGGGATGGAGGCGGGGGGCAACAGGTCCGGCCGGGAGGGGTCCGGTGCCGCCGGCCCGGGGGTCAGCGAGGAAACGCCGGCGGACGAGGAGGAGGAGGAGCAGGGATGGTCCTTCCTCGCCACCCATCTGGCCGTGGCGATGAACGCACCACAAACGCTGACCCCGCAGGTGGGACAGGGTGTGCGGGGGGCTCGGTGACCACGCGGAGCTGCAGCATCTTCCCCCGGGGCTCCGGGGCAGCGGCTCCGTTTGTCAGCAGCGCTGCGAGTCCCTGGAGCCCCCGGCCGTGCCCGGCTGTGGCTGTGCTAGAGCGCTGCCATCGTGCCCGGGAGGGGCACAGGGATTGCGGGGATGCCCCTCCCAGGGCAGTGCTGGCACACGGAGCACCGAAACCGGGCGCGGGGGTAACTCGGCTGCTCGGTGTTGTTGCTGTCGCCTCCGATAAGGGTGTAGCAGCTTCCTCTTCTGCAGAGAGCACCGCCGAGGGCCAGGGCTGAGGGCGGAATGGTAACGGGGTTCTGCATCTCCATAGAAACTTCTGGGTTTGATCCAGTAAAGCCGGAGAAGTTCGGGGTGACAGAAGTAGCCATGGGTGCACAGCTTCAGGTTTTAATGGTGATTTTTGGAGTCAAGCTGATTTGAGATGCTGATGTTTAAAATGTGGTTTTAACAGGGTAGGAAGAAAAAAGCAGAATCCTCACAGCCTCACCCTTACAATTTACTGGCGTGGCTCTGTCCTCACATTTTTCTGTCTTAGAAAACAGCCAGAGAAGGTTTTTCAGACCAGTGTTCCTCAAGTGCAGCTGGGCCAGGGTGGGACAGAGCACAGCACCTGCTCCCCTGCCCTGCCTTCCTGCCCCTGCCCTCCTCAGGGCCTGCTCCCTGCTCCAGATCAGGATTTTTCCTAATGCGTTTACGGTTACTTAAAGCTGGGCAGCGCCGGGAGGCCTGTGCTGAGCGAGAGGGTTGTAAACAAGCAGATACTGAGGGAGCTTGCCTTGTAATCCGTGAGAGGATTCTGCCTGGAAAAGGATGTGTTTTGTGACTTCATCCTCGCAGAGCACTCCCACTGATTCTGTCAGAGATCTCATCGTGTTGGACCCACGCCTCTGGTTCCTTGTAAACATTGTTTGCTGTGTAAGGGCAGTGCTGGAACAGCAAATGGGGATGTTCTCCTTTTCTCCCTGGGTCCCTGGGTGTTGTTGGCTGCTGAAAGGCTGTGTAAAAGTGAGGCCTGAGGTTGGGAATGCTGTAGGGAGGGCAGAGACGTTGTTTTCATCTGATGGAGATATCAAGTGCTTCTCTTATTTATTCACTATTTTAGCTTTCTTTGCAGGTGTCTCTTTCCCAGTGCCAGGATTGGAATAACTGGCAAAACAGTCCTTGAGCTCCCTCGTGTCCTCTGGATCCATAGATTCTGAATAAATGATTTCCTTTCCTTGCTGCCTGGTGTGTGCAGTTGAGTCAGGGTTGTGTTGAAGAAGACAGCATCCCTACCTGTAAATCCACATTCCCTCAAAGGCTCCTTGACTCATGGATTGAGTACCTGTTGCTGAGAGAGAATTTAATTAAGGAACTGGTCACTCTGGTGTAGGTCCTGGCTGGCAGCTTAGAAAGTTGGGACCTCCTTCATCTGGTGTGGTACTACAAAAGCATTGCAGAGGAGTGAAAAAACATTCATTTTTTGTTCTTGCATCACGGCCTTGCCTTTTACCTGTGTTTGTGGAAGAAGGGACACCAATAAAGCCAGGCTTTCATTGGGCTTTGGTCATTAATTGGCAGAGCTTTGTTTGCTTGAGCTGAAGCAGAGTCTTCATTAGAGGTCAGCTGTGGGGTGCTGGAGCACAGGGATCACAGAGTGGAGTCAGGAATGGGGAAATGGAGAGTTCAGTTCCCTGGGCTGTTTTGAAGCTGATCAGGGTGTCCAAGATGTAGCAGAGTGTGTTTATTGCTTGGAAAGCAGGATACACTGCCTTTTTCCACTCCTTGACAGAGCTGTAAGTTGGTCCTGCAGGATGTTCCCTCTTTTCTGTGCCTGTTTATTTGCAGCTCTTGTCTTTTAGATCCAATCCCAGTAACCAGTGGCTAAGGACAGGTTTCCTTTTCCTTCCAGCAGCCCATGGAAGAGAGGGACTATTCTGACTCAAAGATTTTTCATTTCTTCAGTACAGATCTTTGGCTGCTAAATCACTGTTGGCCGTGTGATGCTGGTTGAGAATGTGGATTTCTTCTCTTTGTCTTTTTGGGGAGAATAAAAAGACAGTTCTGGACTGAATCCCATTCCCTGTATCCCCCATTGCTCCCTGCTCTTCATCTCCCTGGATTTTAGCAGTCGTTTATCTCCGAGTCTGCTTTCTGCCGTGTCATTTTGCCTTTTTGTCCCTGTTTTTCCGGGTCTGTGGCTGTCCTGCAGCACATCAACTGAGTATTCCTGATTCTTCTCCTTCTCTACAACCCTTTTACTGGACAGCCACATGTCCCAGGCCTGCCTGGGAGCGTTTCCACCCTCTGATGTGGGATGTGCTGGCCATCGGGAGCAGCTCCGTCTCCGGAAGCGTCACTGGACTGGCCAAGCCACTTAAGGCTGCAGGAAATAACATAATTAATGAGACTTAGTTCTCCCACATCTTGTACCTGACAATCTCAAGTCACTTGACAATGCTAATTAAAGCTAATCACGCTCCTCTGTTTTTAGTAAATAGCTATTAGCCCTGCTTCACTCTTGCTTTAACGAATGATAGTGCCAGGCTCTGTGAGTCACTGGGAGTTCTGGGAGTGCTGCTGGTGGAGCTGCCTTCCTGTCTCCTCACCCACTGGTCCATCTAGAGATTGGTTTTTTACACCTGCTCAGGTGTTTTGGAGAATGTTAGAATGTGAAATGTTTTGCTGACTTACAAAAATATATCACTTTTAGACTCCTATTTTTTTCCTTTTTACTGCTGTCATGATTTGTACAGAATGAAACTCCCTCAGTCGAGCAAAGGCTACTAAAAGTTCCAAAAGGATGCTTTGAATTTGCCCTTCAGAGTTCTTGATCTGCTGAGAGGGAAGGCAGAGTGGTGTCACTTCTCCTGTTTCACATTGGCACCACGAGGACAAAACGTAGCGTGGTGTGACCTGGGCATTGCTTCTGGAGCTCCAGAACAAACCTCTGAGCTTTCACTGGTGAAATATGGCTGGAGAAAAATGTTACTAAAAACAGACTGTCCAGCATCACAAAAGAACAAACAAACACAAAGATAGGGTTAATGATTAGTGTGGGGAAATAAGAAATCTTCATGAGAATCCCAGGAACTCCCAGCCCAAGCGTGCGTCAGTTCTTTCACAGAACTCGGCGAGGTGAGTCAGTTCACCTGCCTTGGCAGGCTGGAGAGGATATCCAGGAGGAACTAATGACAAAACCTGGCAAGGGAACAGCTGACTTGACCTTCTTTAACTACATTCAGTTTATAAAGTGTCTGTCATGTGAAGATCCAAGCTCTAAATCCTCACCTGACTCTGCCCCTTTGACACACAGCGCTGCTGAAGGGAAGTGAGGAGGGCTGTGGCTGAAGTGCCACGGAGTTTGTCCCCTTTTAATGCAAAAACTGTTGCATTAAAAGTGTTTCTGGCAGAGATGGGTTAGAATTCACCATCTTATCCTCAGCTTTACTCAGAAAAGAATCAGGTGTAGAAAATAAAGTCACTGCCTGTCCTGTGATGAGGTGCTGGGCAGAGCAAGGCTGGGTTAAAGCTGTTCCTGGGAAGAACCCAGGGGGTTTGTGGGCAGGTGAAAACTTGGGAATTTGGCAAGGGGAGCTTGTAGTAGTGAGTCATGACAGGCAGCTCCAGCAGACCCTTCTTTAATGCCTCTGAGGATATTGGAATGATCCTTGCAATAGATAAATGTCCTCTCTGTGTTCCCTGGCTTTATCAGGGAGGAACGGATGATCCATCCAGCAGACCCAGGTAATTGAATCCTGCTCATCCCTACCTTTGCCAGAGAGGGAGATAATAAAGTGATCTGAGGAACACCACAGAAAAAGCAGTGATAGGAGATTTATTTGGACAGCCAGACTGTTTTGCAATTAAAGCAGATCAAGCTGAGAAGCTGGGATGATGAAAAGCATTTCCATTTTGTCAGTAAATGATCAGTTGGGTGGGAAGAGCTTTTCCTTGCTGCCTTTAGTTCAGGTTGGTGCTAAAATAGCCAGGCAAGGGTCTTGTTTGGTTTTGTAGAACACTGTGTCTGTGTGATGCTGGCAAAATCTTGATCTGGGGTTCCAAAAGTGACCTTCACCTTGAACGTGCCTTTATCCAGCTCCAGGGTGGGTCTGAAACGAGGAGCTGCAGCTCAGCTGATTCATCTGCAGGACTCTCACCCCTTCCTGGGGCTGCTGGGGCTTAGCAAAATGTGAGGGAGGAAATGGAGTCACTTGTGTGTTAAATTAGCCCAGCCTGCAGCTTTTTATTTGTGGCCACGAGTGGGATTTGCTGGTGGGAGCAGACGGAAGAGCTGCCTCGGTCAGAACCGCGCCCCTCCTCCAGGCAGGACTTCTCCTGCCGTGTTTGGTACCTCTGGAGTGGCCCCTGCTCTGGAATTGGGCCCTGGATTTTGGCTGGAGGGAGCTGGAGGTGGGCAGCTCGCAGCTGTAATCTCGCCCTGCTGCTCCTTATCAGCGGCACAGGCTCTTCTGCATTGCAAAGATATCGCTGCCAGGCAACTCGGGAGAGTGGGAAGAGAATTCAGCCAGAGGTGTCAGTCATTCCTTGGAGAGGCTGAGTCTTGCAGTCCCTGCTCGTGTGCTGTCACAGGCAGGCCTGGAAAAAGTCATAAATTCTAATCTTTCATAATACCTTTAAATAAAAAAAGGTTTAAAGAGACCTTCTGTAATAAACGGTGGAGGCAGGTGATGTCTGTCCTGGCTTGTCCTGTGCCTTTTGGAGATGATATGAAGGAAAAGCTTTGATGAAAACATCCAGAATGGTTCCCCTTCCTTGTTTCCCAGTGCTGTCTGGTGGTGCTTTGGGGAGAGATGGGTGAGCAGTTCTGACCCTGAATGGTTCAAGCCCAGCTTTAGGCTGTAGAGTTCTCATTGTCACCTGCTCTCTGTAGTCAGGAGCCAGAAGGAAGCACCTCTGCACCACCTTCACTGACCCCTTTTAACCTGTTCTTTCCCTTTCTTTCCCTTTCTAGTTGACTGAGTGCTGTAATTCACACAAGGATTCCTCCTTGGAATGCAGGAGCCTTTTGGACTTGCTTTTTGCATTTGAGAACCTGAAAATGCACTGGTGTGGGTTATTAAAATCAGTGAAACTTTGAAATTTGATTTAATCTCCAAATTGACAGAACCTAAATCAGCTACGTGAAGAACTGTTTAAAATCTTTTTAATATCAATAAATTTAATGGGTTTTGACTTGGTTACAGTGACAAAGCCACACAGACTTAAACAAAATTCAAATCTGAAGTGAGTTTTAAATTTTGCTCTTTGTTCCTTTTAAGTTTCAACTCATTTTCCTGTACTTTCCAGGTGACCTTTAGAGGAAGCCTGTCCACCAGAGACACCCCGGGGGGGTTTGTTGTATCTAATTCTGATGAGAAAAATTATGATAGGCATAGAGTGATGATCCTAAAGAGGCAAAAAAAAAAAAAAAAAAAAACAACCACCCAGCCTTTGAAAGGTGATTAATCCAATCATCCTGGCAGTTGTGCCGGGGTTGGTGCTGGGAGCTGTTGAGCAGGATAACGCTGGGGTTTTTCCTGCCGGGCTGGCTGTGGAATGTGGAGCACGGCAGGTGCAGCAGGGCTGGCATCCTGCCCGTGCCGGCTTCCCTGTGGCCCGGCTGGGGAGGCTGGGATCGCCTCCTGCTGCAGCTCCTCCCGGTGCCCTCTNATGAAGAGATGAAGTCACTTGCCAGGAGACACCCAGAGGAGGAAAAGGGGTTAAATACTATTATTTGTGTTGTAATTGTGTCCATGCAGCTGATACAAGTCAGTGCAGAGGGTCCCTGCTGGTTGTTATCCACATTTTCTCATGTTCTTTTCCTGCTTGCAGGGTTTGGAGTGTGAGCTGAGGTGTTAGAGAGGGACACTCAGGGATCAGTGGTGCTGCTGAGCTCTTTGCAGTGTCACCTCAGGCAGGGTTTGAAATTGGTGCATCTCAGAAACTTGATGCTGAAGGAGTGAAGCACATTGTGTTCACCCATCTGCTGCTTCAGCTCCGTTCTTGCCTTTCCCTGTGGAAATCCAGGATGCTCATCCTTCCTCCCAGACCTTCCCCAAGGTACATCCCACCTTCAGACAATCTGCTCCATCTTCCCCAGAGCTCTGCATCTCTTGAACTGCCCCAAACCAGGAGATTTTGGCACCCTCAGGGTATAAAGTGCTCCTTTAGCAGTGCCAGGTGTCTCTGAGGGTCCAACACCTGACACTGGTAACTTCTGTTCCATAGGGAAGCAGAACATGGCAGCAAACCCCAGCTCCAATTAGAGACCAGCCTTCCTCCTTCAGGCTGCTTTAAGGAATATTAAGGCAGTTTTTGTTCTAGAAAACCCTGTAAGTGGCTGTGCTTTCCTTGAGAATTCTCTTAGACTCAGAGCCTGGAACTGGAGCAAGCCAGACACAGAAAACTCTCCAAACCCAATTCCTCATGTGCTTTCCTTGCACTGAGCACATCTCAAAACTCTTTCTGTATTAATGAGACCCACCAAAGGAGAAAGGCTGGGATTCCAAAAATCTGGATTATTTCAGAGCTGCTGCAAACAGCTTTCTATGGCATTTGCTATATCCTAACAAGTATTTCACAGGCTGAAGTTTATCTTTAAAATTGAATAATCCATTAAAAAACACTCTCAGACCCAACAAACCTGCTGTTTGTCCTGCCAACAGTGAACATTTGCATCTGAGCTGAATTGCAAATGGATTTTATTCCAAATCAGGTTTGTGTGTGATGGTTCTGTTCTCTGGCATATGGACTTGTACATGCTGTGGCCTTGTCTGGCAAGTGCTTGGCACAGACTTCCTCCCTTTTTTTGTGTTTCCTGAACTGCTGACAGCTTTGTGTGGAAAGTGGGTGTTGGACACCCACAGGTGCAGGGTGGATTCTGGGCCAAAAATCTGCCCAAATGGCAAAATGTGTGTGGTGATTTTTCCATCAGGAAGCTGATACCTGCTCCAAACTCAGCAGGATGAGGCAGGACAGCCCAACACACCCAGTGCAGGCAAACATTCAGCTGATTCTCTCTCTGATAACCCACAATAAATGATGTTGGAAGTTTTTTTTCTTTAGAATTCCTTCCTTTTGTCTGAACCAGCTTTTTGATTTGTCGTGCATTAATTAAATAGGCACAAATACCTCTTCCCATTGAACTGAGTGAGTGCATCCCAGAGATAAATTTCTCTTGAATGAGAGAAGAAAAATAATGGATGATGTTGCTGGTGACAGATACTGATCTGTCTGACAGTGATAAAGTGAACAAACCTTTTGTTCTGTTCCAGAGTGACTGCAGTGACTCCACTGCTGCCCACTGCCTGTGCTGCTGATGAACATGAACTCATCATTCTGAAAACCAGAGGCACAGCCCAAATTCATCCTCCTGCCTTTGTTCTGCAGCAGAACAAATGCACTGTTAGCTGGTAATTGTCTCTTAATCCAGATGGAGTTGTCATAAGGCCATGAAAAATCCAAGGGGTTGGGTTTTGCATTGCTGGGAGCCACTAAATACATTTCAGAATGATGTTTAAGACAGAAATTGGTCCTTACAAGCTGCTGGCTGTGCTTGCAGGGTGTCAGAATGCATTTCCTGGAGGTTTTCCCTCCTCTCCCACACTTGGATGAGGACAGAGCTCTTGATAGACAACACACATGTGATCAGACTGTGTGAGAGTGGTGTCTTAATAAATCAGAGCTGCCATAGCTGAGCTTATCTGAAGTTTTTTATTCAAGGCATTTTCTTAACAAGGCTTCCCACCAAGATCTTGGCTCACAAATCTTCACCCTCTGCCCTGCCTGAAGCAGAGGGATGGAGTTTGCCTTCTCAGCACAGCCCTGAGAACAGGAATTGCAGTTCCTCTGATATCATCTCGCCTGAATTTTTTTTTTGTCTGCTTTTAAAAGGTCAAATTTTTTTTTTGCTGATGTTCAGTGTGTTATAAGGTCAAATAAATGAATGCTCACGAGCTGCTTTTGCAGAAAGCTGTGTGCAGCAGATAATTCCTGTGTGTGTTCATTGCTGTGGCAGATAAATGCAGCTGTAGTATTTCCTGCTTTATTCATTGTTCTGGAGCACTGATGCTCAGCAGGTCTGGACAGAGGGGTCAGCAAACAACAAATTAAAGGATTGCTTTGATATTATTCTGGTTGGGCTTTATTTAATCTCTCCACTGGGCTCTGGGGGTGCCTGTGGATTACCTCCTGCAGCTGATCAGGAGAGGAGAGCTTGGCATGGCAGGATGGAAGTGCTCAAAGTGGTGATTGATGATTTTACTGAGGGCAGGTGAGAGGGGGTTGCACCATTTCATTACAAATCGAGCCTCAGGTTTAGACACAGTCTGGATTCTCATTCAGGAATCAGGTGAGGTGATTGCCAGTCCTTTGTGCTTCCCCCAGGTGCTCAGGCCAGGGGAATCTCTGCTGACACTGCCTTGGGCTCCAGTTGTGTTTGGCCTCAGGAAGGGCAAACTCAGTCTCTTGCTTCCCTGCACTTGGAGGCTCAGTGATTGCAGGTTCTGGGATCCCTTAGGGCTGGGATAAAACACATCAGCTGCTCAATCAGGGCCCTGCAATTTGAAAATGAGGATTCTGCTTTGGTTTACTTGAACTGAGTGCCCTGGTGCAGATTGAGGCTGCAGTCCTCGAGTGCTTCTCACCTTGGATGGGAAAACAGTGCTGACTACTGCAAACCCCAGTTCTGACAAAATCCTGGTGAATTCACACAGAGAACTGGGGCAGGATGCAGGTGAAGAGTGATGAACCTTCCTTCTCTGAGTGTAAAAGGCAAATCTTGCTGAAATCCAGAGCAAACTGTGCCCAGTCCTTTGCAACTGGCCAGGTAAAAACCCATTTGGGCTGGACAAGAGAGGGGTGAGCTCCTCACAAGCTGGGAGATGAACCCTTCTGTGTGAGGATGGATCCTGCTTGGCTGTAGCTGTACCTCTGATTAGGAAAATGTGAATGTGATCAGTTGGTATTTGCAGAAAGCTTTAGGATTGAGCACTGCTGGGGAAGTGCTGACTGTTGTGATCATGATAGATGTGCCTTATCAGCAGTTTGCCTGATGAGCAAGATGCCTTTTTCCCATTTGACTGTGAGGGAGCTGCTTCCTGGAGAGCAGAAGGAAAAATATTCCAGAAAAAAAAAGGGGGAAAATTTTGATATCTTGTTTTACTGGATTCTGCCTCCTGTGTGTGGTCAGGTTCCCTCTGGGATGAGACAGAGGGACTATTTACAGGATCAGGGAGTGACAGGACAAAGAGAATGGCTTCACACTGATAGAGAGGAGGTTTGGGGTAGGGATCACCAAAAAATCCTTCTCTGTGAGGGTGGGGAGGCCCTGGCACAGGGTGCCCAGAGCAGCTGTGGCTGCCCCTGGATCCCTGGGAGTGTCCAGGGACAGTGCAAGGTGTCCCTGCCTTGGCTTGGATACCTTGAATCTGCTTTGTCAAGGCTTGGGGGAAGTGTTGGAGAAAGAATTTTTGTGGATGCCTGAGATGTTACTCCTTGTTTATTTTGGGGGTGGGTGGTAGTGGGGAAGCTGCTGTTGTTCCATGTTTGGCACACCAAGTGCAGGCTCAGAAACTGAGCACAATCCCATGTTTTATGGGAAGGAAAAGCCTCCTGGGAGGAGCAGCCAGAGTTCATGATTCATTTACAGAGTGTGCATGCACACCATGGAGCTGGGAGGGAGGGGAGCTGCTTCCTTGATGCTTTTCCATCCTCAAAAGGAACACTTGTAGCTGCTCAGACTTTTATAGGTGTGGGATCTGAAAACTCCATTTCTGCCAACAAAAAGAGAGAGCCAGGCTTGAGCTGCCTTGCAGGGGCTGTCAGATGATGTTGTAGTGTAAAATGGTGTTTCCATCCTCAGTAGGGTTTTTAACTGTCTCTTGCTATCAGGAGTAAGTCTTCAGAGGCTGTGCCTTGCTTTGGCTGCTGTCAGATGTTCAGATAAAAATAAATAAAATAAAATAAAATAGTGGAGTGCAGTTCATAGAGTAGCTTCCACCTTCAGAGCTTGCAGGGAGTTACAAAGGAGAGTGTAATGAAGGAATCCTGCATTTCCCATGTGGAAAGTAGGGCAGAATGAAGAGCAGAACTGGTTTGGTGACTCATGGCTTTAGCTGGTGGCTCAGAAAACCCAGATGCAGCTCTCCTTTTTCCTTCTGGGGTGTCACAGCAATGAGTCACACAGGGGACAGCTCTGCTCCCCACTTTCTCCCTGGCTGTTCCCCAGAGGGGCTGGAGGGACCAGGCTTGATGGAAATCACCTTCACACCTCTGCAGGCATTTCCAGAGCTGGAGGAATTCGTGGAGATAGCAGCAGGGAGGTGTGAGGGCAGCCAGCAAGTGAATAAATATCTGTGCTCCTGATCTAATCCCCAGGCATCACACACCTGTCTGCTGCTCCTGAATCCAACCCTAAATCTCCCTGCAGGCTGGGACAGCACTGCCACCTCTGTCACCTGAGTGTGCCACTGTTTTCCCTGCTGGGAAAAACGTGGTTCACTTTCTTGTAAAATGTATGAAAGTTTAATAAAAAGACAACAAGAGACAATAAAGCAGAGTTGAGTGATTGGCATTCAGCCAAAAGCACCTCTTTAAATACCTCAGCTTGTTGAATATTCATACATCCCATGCATGATTCCAACATCCTTTTTAGATATTCCCCCTGCATGGTCTTAAACCCCTCCCAATCTGCTCCCATTCCATCCTGTAACTTTATTCCTTCTGGTGGCACCATTCTGCTGCCTCTCTGATAATTGGGGTCCACAAATTCTTCTCCAGGGGCTCTGGTTCCTGTCATGGTTATCTTTGTCCAGATAGGATAATCCACAAATGTGAGAAACCTCCTGATTATCTTTACTCTTTCCTGGGTTATATAACAAAAAAAAGTCTTTAATAAATTACGGTAAAAAAATTTTTTTTGAGCTATAGGATGGTACTTTAATACCATCCTACAGCTTAAAAATTATGTTTTTATCACACTAATAATAAAATAAAAGAAACTGTATTAATACAACAGAACTTTCCATCATCACCCATACAGCGTTCACGTTAATATTTACAAAAAGCCAACTTTACGAGCTACACCTCTAACACTGTTTTCCCCTGCAGGTTTCTGTGCAACCCCCCTGCTTCCCCTGGCCCAGATCCGTTGCTGTGGAGCATCCCCAGCGTGTGGAGCCTGCCCCACGCAGCCCCTGCCCTGCCAAACCACGGCCTTTACCTGCGTGCTGCGCTGCTTCCCGTGCGACCCGTCCTGCGGCAGCGCCTCCTGGGCCGCCCCGGACTTCGGCCAGCGCTCCGTGGCTCCAATGGTCAAGATGACAAGGTCCAAGACTTTCCAGGCCTACCTGCCTTCGTGCCACAGGACCTACAGCTGCATTCACTGCAGGGCTCACCTGGCCAACCACGATGAGCTCATTTCCAAGGTGGGTGCTCCCCTCCTGGAGCCGGCGGTTCCCTCGCGTCGGGGGTCGTGGAAGTGCCTGGGCTCATCCAGCTGCCTTCTTCCTTGGGAGATGGGCTCTCAGCCCAAAGGATTGCTGAACCCTCAGAAGTTATTTTAACTTCACCATCCTCACAAGTGCAGGGGGTGGGACTGATCTCTTCACTCTTGTGACCTCATGGCTGGAGCTGTCAGGGGAGGTTTAGTTGGATATTGGGGAAAGGTTTTCACCCCGAGGGTGGTTGAGCACTGGAAAGAGGCTCCCCAGGGTTTTTCACAGCACCAAGTCTGAATTCAGGAAGCATTTTGACAAGGTTTAGGCACTGCACCAAACCTGTCTGAATTCCAGAAACATTTGGAACAAGGTTTGGTCACAACACCAAACCTGTCTGAATTCAAGCATTTGGACAACCAAACCTGTCTGAATTCAAGCATTTGGACAAAGTTTGCTCACAGCACCAAGTCTGTCTGAATTTAGACAAGATTTGGTCACAGCACCAATCTGTCTGAATTACAGAAGCATTTGGACAAGGTTTGGTCACTGCACCAAGTCTGTCTATTGTCAAGTATTTGAACAAAGCTCTCAGGCACAGGGTGGGGTTGTTGGGGTGTCCTGTGCTGTCAGTGATCCTGAGGAGCCCCTTCCAACTCTTGAGGGGTGTTAGGATAAGCTAAATCAAAAGCTCTCAAGTGTTTTGTTGCAGAGGGAGCAGGCCAGTAAGAGGAGCTGGTTCTGAAGTGGGAAAAGTGAGTTTTCCCAGTGGCTGCTGGAGCCTGCAGAGCCTGGCTGTGGTCAGGCATCGAGTTCCCAGGTCTCAGCTGCCTTGGAATAACTGTTCCGTAAAGTTTATTCAGCTTATAAAATCTGTGTTCAGAAAAAACAGGCACAGCCAGAGATTTATGAGCTGAGCTGAGTGGAAATGGTGCTTGGAGCTCTGTGTGTGCAGCTTTTGAATAGCTCAGCTTCTTGGGGCAGCCTGGGATCACCAGGGACAGAGGAGCTGTGCCCTTGGGAAGGGGTTTGGGATGGAAATTTTGCAGCATCTGTGCCCTGCAGGTGAAATTGCTTCACCTTTTGGGCCAGCTGGGTGACCCCAGACTCCTGTGCCCAGTTGAGAGGAGGCAGTGACTCCCTGGATTTTGTGTTGGGACACAGGAGGTGCTTCACTGGATGAGGAAAGAGCCTTGTTTTACTTTGCTGTTTTTACAGTAGATTAGAGTTTGTGCTTTTGTTTCTTGACACAGCTGGTCCCCAGCCAGGGGAAAAACAAGGCTGTACATTGCCAGTGCTTTCACCTTTGGTGCTTCCTTCCCCTCCTTGTTCCACAGCCATGCTCCAGTGCAGCTTTGCAGGTTAAGTAGCTTCCAGCAGAGCACTGCCAGTGCTGCCAACTGCTTGGAATGTGAGCTTCTAGCCCAAGGCAGGCAGAAACTGCCCAGGAATGCTGACTGCTGAAATATGGGCAGGAGAGGGAAAGGAGGGGAAGCACAATGGGACTTTGGGAAGTGTTAACTCCAGTGTGCTCTGGGATCTGCTCCTTCTGAAAGCTCATTCTGGAGCACAGAGTGAATTAATAGTTGTGAATTAATAGTTGTGAATTCATAGTTGGACCCACATCTCTGGTGCAGCCAGTGGCAGGTCCTGGAATTTGAATGCAAAGGTTTGGGGTTTCAGGGCTTTGTTTCTCAGGGCTGTATGAGAATACATGAATAAAAACACATTCTTTGTATAATTGGAAACCTTGTAAAAGCAGTTGTGCAACCGTGGCTTGTACAAGTGGCTGCTGAACAGAGCAGAAGGGCAGTCAGTCCCTGCCTCAAGGGGCTTCCAAACGTGCAGGAACTTTCCCAGGCAAACTTTAATAGTGGCTTTTTTTATCTGTTGGGAGTCCAGTTTGCAGAAGGCCTCGGGGAGATGTTTCAGCTCTTTGCTCACAGCCTGATGTTCACATCCCTGGTGCTTGTTTCCCACATGAGAACATGGCAGAGGAAAAGGGAGGATGGAAAAGGGAAGTGGGAGATCCTGCACAAACAGAATTCCTCAGGCTCATCCTGAACCTGACTGTGCCACTGGGATCCACACAGCCCAAAGTGACACCATCCTTGGAAACACCTCCCTCCAAACAGGCTTTTATCGGGATTTGCCTCCATGGAATTCATTCCTCTGCTCCTTTTGCCTGGAGCTGTGCAGGGACCACACCAGAGCTGGGCTGCTCTGCACCCCAGGAGCTCCTGGATGCTCACAAGTTGCAGCACTGCCTTGAGCTGGGGCTGAATCCCAGGATTGTTGTGTGTCAGTCCTTGCTTCCATCTCCTCCCCATCTCCCAAGTTTCCCCTCTCAGCCCCAGTTAATTTAACTCTGGCTTCAAAGTGTTTTGCCAGCACCAGGTACCCAAAGCTCTTTGACAAATGTGCCTTGGCAGGGCAGTTTTTGCTCCCTTCTCCACTTCAGGAAAACGTTGTGCTTTAAAAGGGGCACAAGGTTTCTCAATAAACCATTGCTATTTAAAGGAAACAATCGATGCTGAGGCTTTTAAGAGAATCCAAAGCTGTTACATGAAGCCAGTTACAAAAACGCTGCTTTGCTTGGCCTTTTATCTCCTGCAGCCTGAGGGAGAAAGTGGTTTAGTGGGTCTGATTTTGTAACGAGATCTAAATTGTAGGTTGGACTGTCTGGCCAAGAAAAGGCCTTATTGACTTAGGAAATATTAAGGTGATCAGATAAATTGGGTGGAGTGAGTAGAGTTTTCCTCTCTGTGTTCCTTTGGTGTCTGGCTTAGCCTGAGTGGAGGATCTTGTTCCCTTGCAGCAATGCATCATTTAAAAGGCTGTGCCAAATTTAGTACATGCTCTTGTTTCACTGCTTTTTCCAGTGCCTAAAGTGGGCTGAGACTTTGGGAGCTCAACAGATTCCTGTGTGACCTTGAGGAAGTCCCTGGATGTCTTTGTTCCTCCTTTTCCCCACCTGAAAATGCTGCTGCTTTCTCCAGTCTGGAAGATTTTGGAGCTGTCTGCTCCTCCAAATTAGTACAGGGTGTCCCCAGTCCTCTTTGATTTTTAATGTGAAAACAGAATCACCCTGCCAGGCAACTGGACTTAAAAAGCTTATTTCAATGCCAAAAAAATGAGTGAAAGGCACTTCTTGTTACAGACACGACATCCCATGGTTTTTAGAATGTTTAAGAAAATATATATATTCTATAATCAATGTCTACAGGAAGGAGACAGAGTTTTTCCATGACAAATGTGCCTTTTACATCATTTTCTAGTGGGGCCTGAGGGGAGCAGCCAACAAAACAGACATTTAAAAATGTAAAATTGAACAAGTTTCTCAGATTCAGGCAGGGGTGATGCTGATTTCTACCTACTCTGTGCCATTCCAGCTCCTCCTGTTGGAATCCACAGGTTCTGGGTGCTCTTAAAGGTTTTTGGGAACAGCAGCAGAAAGATCCAGGCTAAAGATGCCACTTTGAGCAGCCTTGGGTGCTGATTTTTCTGTGCTTTGTGAGCAGTAATTCAGCAGAAATGGCCCCGATTATGGAAATATGTGCAGAATGTCTTGTGGGCGTCCTGCAGTTTCTTTTTTCCTCTTTTTTTCTCCATGAATTACTGTGATCCAACTGCTGAACATTACTCGCTGATGTCTCCTCTGAAGTTAGCCCGAGGCTTGCCGGGGCAGTTTAATGTTTTCCCTTTGATGTCTGCATGGAACCTCTCTGAAACATGAATGGGAAATTCTTCAGCACAAAAAAAGGCTGCTGAGAATTTAGGGAAAAAACCGAGGACTCCTCTGACTTTCTCATTCGGGGCCGGGCTGTTAATGAGGGAACACTCAGAAGCTCTTTTTGATCTTCTCAGTCGGTACTTGGGAGGTTCATGAGGAAAATTCCCTCGCAGTCCTTGTGGCCTCTCTCTCCCCTGGCTGCTGGAGCTTCAGCAGCTCTTGGTGACATTTATGGCCGGCTGAAAACATCCAACTTTGCAGCTGGAGGATCTGAAAAAGGATTTGAGGCTTTGGTGCTTCCACAGGAGCTGTGGATGGATTTGATGCACCACAAACAGGTGAAAGGAGCAGAAGTTGTTGGGGTATTTTTGGTTTGGCTCTTTGCTTTTCTTTCTTTTTTCTGTCTTTCATGTGGACAAGGCAGTGTTTGATGTTCTTTAGGGCTTCACTTCTCAGGAGCCAGCTGAGATTTTGTAGCTCAGTTCACTTTGAGGTTATTTGCTGGGTGGGGGCAACATGCACACAAGGCAGAACAATAAATCCAAAATGACAACTTGGTAATCTTTAATGGAAAAAGAGGAATTTAATAAGTGTCCAAGACATGATGAAAATCCTGCCTTTCCATCCTGGGAAAAAGCAGTGGATGAGGTGAGATGAGTATTCCCTTCTCAAGGGTAAAGTTCTTACTTTTCATTACACAGCTTTTGTTCTTGCTTTAGAGTAGATCTTGTTCCTTCCCAAATAGGAATTTAAGTTCCCAGCTCCACAGAAATGAACTCTGTAAGTCCAGGAGGAGCCATCCCATCCTCACACCTGACCTCCTCTGGGGCATGGGCCAGTGCATTTCACCAGGATTGCAGCAATTCTTTCAGGAAAAGCCTTTAGTCTCCATTTGAAGGCTTCAAGAGAGGAAATTCACTGCTCCCTTTGGTCATTTTTTCCCAGTGGTTAATCATCCTTACTGTTAAAAATCAGAGACTTTGCATTTAGATTTGTCTGACTTGTGCTTCCTGTCTTTGGCCATGATTTTATTCCTTTTGCCAATAAAACACATCCCCAGTCCCTGCTCTTCTCCCTAGAAAATCTCTGCAGTAACTAAAGTAATTCTTCATCACTTTTTGAACAGACTTAAACAGCTTCAGCTCTGTCACGGTGCAATCTGATTTTTTTCCAGTTTCACCTGATTTTTGCAGTTCTCTTTACATTTTTAGCATTTCAATATCTTCCTGAGGGATGGAGACAGAGCTGCTCTCATTGTTGCAGCCTCACACTCTGCAGCAGCATCTTTCCAGCTCACACATCTCATAATTGCATCAGTCTCAGTGGCTCAGAGCCCTGCACAGAAATCTGTTCATTTATTTGCTGGGAGCTCTCCATGCACCAGATTTACCAATTTCATGCCCATCTCCAGGAGCTGCCCAGTAGCTTTTTTGGATCCTGCTCTCCAGCTCTTGTTCCCTAATGAATTTGCCACTTCCAGGCATTATTCAGAGCTCGCTCTTAATTGCAGCTATTAAAGAGTTCAAGCAGTCAGTGATAAACAGCAAAGCAGCTCCGGGAAAAGTCATTAAAAGAGGTTTTGGGTTTTTTTTGAGCTTCCCATTTCACTGCTGCGAACGTGAGGGGGGAAGGCACCTTGTCATTCTTGGCTTCCATGAGGTTTAAAATGAAATGCAGGATCTCAATGCTCAGGATCTCAGTGCTCAGGAGAACAATGTGTCATCCCAGCTGCTCAATGGCCCTTTTCCTCCAGCCTTTCAGCAGGAGATGCGGCCTTAATCCGACTTTTCCAGCCAAAAATCCACCCCCAGAGCCCTTCCCAGGCAGGTTGGTGTTCGCAGGAAGCTTTGGGATTGTTATTCGAGTCCCTCAGCTCCGTGTTTGGGAGGGAACAAACAAACCACGAGTGCCCTTTGCGACGTCAGGGTGTGAAACCCGAGCTGGGAAATGAGAATTTGTGCTGCCCATTCCCCCTAAATTAGATCCTCCTGGCCTCTGGAATTGTTTCCTCTGGGATTTACCCTCCAAGTGTTCCCTCAGATCCTGCTGTCCATTAGGGGATGGAGGAGAGTCGGGATCAGGTTGTTTTTGTTTAGTCAGGATATGGTTGTTTAATAGAACAAGCCCCGAGGTAATTTGGGCCTCCTGGCATAATTGTGTTTATGTGGCAATTAACTGCTGTGTGATTTAAAAAAAAAAAACTTCATTCCCTCCCAAAAAAAAAAAAGAAGGAAAAAGGTAATAAATCACAAGAGTTTAGAATTCCCTGTCAAGGAGGAGGAACAGGGTAAAAATGGATTTTTCTAATCCATCACTTTCCTCAAGGAAACTGCTCTCCTTTCATCTGCTGCTTCCTCTGCCTCAGAATTGATGACCTGGGCATAAATCAAATATTGCTCCCATTTATTACCCAGGGAGCTGCCAGGGACGAAGGACAGTTGAATCATCAGGGCTTTTTGCTGCATCTGCTGCAAACCCTGAACCACTGGAGCTCAGAGCTCTGAGGTCTGAGCCCTCCTGGGAGTTGCAGCTGGAAAAGGAAGGAATTCCAGCAGAATGCAGGGATTGCTCCTGGGAGGGGCTGCCCTGGGAATTTCCCTTGCAGGTGTGTGGTTTTAATTGGATTTCTCCTCGTGAGGGCAGCCCAGGAACAACCCAGAGCTCTGGTTCAATCTGGGATTGAATCACACAAAAATCTGGGGGTGATGCAGGGGGGGTTTATTCCACCTGCTGCCTTTGGGGAGGGGAGTCTCTGAGGAGAATTCCTATTTTAGAGCAGCAGGAAATGCTCTCTGAGGGCTTCAGTTGTGCTTTAGGGGAGCTGTTGTGGCTGGCAGCACATCCCTGCAGGATTCTCTGCAGTTTTCCTCACCCAGCAGGACTGGAATGGGCAAGGAAACTGCACCCAGAGTGTCCTCTCTGAAAATCCACCATGGGGATCACAGTTGTCAGGACAAGGAGCAATAACAGAGGTAGAAACTGAGGTTGGATACCTGGAACTGGGAGATTTCCAATGATCCCTGTCAGCAGTGATTGGGGAAAATGAGTTAAAACCTGATTCCAGCTCAGCTCTGGGGACACAAAAATAAATTTCAGCACCAAAACTGCTTTTGACAAGACACAAATACTGAGAATTACAGGTGATGGATTAATAAATGAATGAGAATTTTAAGAAATGAATGAGAATTTTAAGAGATTAATGAGAGTTTGAAGAAATTATTAAATTCACAGCCATGAGGTGTTTGCAGACTGCATCTCCCTGCAGTGGCTCTTCCCCAGGGACACAGGGAATCTGCTTTTGCTGAGAAGCCCCTGCCCTCAGAGTCAGCATTTTGCTGCTATTATGGGCTGCATTAATGGCAGACAGGGCTCCACTGATAGGTGGACACTCCCTATTATGCTGCTAATTAAATCACTTGTTGCATTAGCAGTTTCCATCTCCCAGCCCAGCTCTGTGTTTATCTCCAAAGCCCATGCAGCAGCAGCAATAATTAATGTGGAAATCAAGGGCTTTATCCCACCCCTGCTGCTGCTTTTTCAAATGGTTGTTGGATGCTTTGAGCACTCAAAAGTGGGGGAGAAAACCCACAGCAAAAATGACATTTTTCATCCCTGTCTGAAGAGAAAGGGCTGCATTGCCACTTTCTGTGGGGTTTTTCACAGTAAATAATAAAATTCTCTCCTTATTGCCCTTCTGTATGCCAAGTGTAAATGGTGAGTGAAGTGCCAGAGGTGCAAAACTCATCCCAGCTCTGGGAATGTTGGGAATGAGGCCATGGAAGTGCAGGGACCAGGGTGAGCAGTGCCCAGGCTCCCATCACACCATCACACAAACCTCTCCTCCCTCTGGGATCTGCCTCCCAAAGCTGCTCTGCCCCTAAATAAATTGGAATAATTGCTTTTAAAAGTAAAACACTCCATCTGCTCTCTCTCCCCACAGTATTTCCATCCTTTTTTCATCTTTAAGGCAAGTTTAGAAGCAAAACAGCAGCAGCAACCAGAGACTGTGGAAATCACAGGAGAAGCCCCCAAAATATTGTGAAGTTTTATAGAAGTAATAAATCTGAAGTTGTTCTTTTATTTTTTTTTAATTTAATTTGCCTTCAGTAGTTTGCATGCCCTTAGCATTTGCATTTTGAAATTTCACTTTGAAGTCTGTTTGAGCTGGAAACTCATTTAAAAATAAGTAAGAAGAGAGTCCAGGAGCCCAGGGCTTGAGGAAGGAGAGGGAATAGCAGAGAGCTTGTGATAACAGGAGGAGAATTCAGTGTTTGATTGAAGTGAGTCAGGGCAGCCTGGCAGGCACCTGAGGGACCAGGGCATGGAGCAGTTTGCAACTCTTGTGTGAGTTTTGACATTTTTATAGGGGTTGCCTCAGGATTTAGCTCAGCAGAGCAGTGTCTTGATCTGTGTTAGGAATCCAAGTGCTCCAGGAAAAAAACCACCCCCTGGATTTTAGGCAATTTGTATTTCCCTGAGTGCTGCTCTTCATTAATTGCAGAGCCTCAGAGGGAGTTCCTTCTCCCTGCTGCAGCTGCAAAATGAGATTTCCCCTGTGAGAGCAATGCCCTGCCCTCTGGGTATGGATTCATAATTGGGAATGTGCCCCTGGATCCTGACCCGTTGGTTTTCCATCTTCCAGCAGTGACATTCCATGGATAATGCTGGGTGTTCATG
Source organism: Alaudala cheleensis (assembly GCA_013398995.1). Taxonomy (NCBI): domain Eukaryota; kingdom Metazoa; phylum Chordata; class Aves; order Passeriformes; family Alaudidae; genus Alaudala; species Alaudala cheleensis. Next base: position 283,359 of record VWYE01027667.1, on the reverse strand, counting down.
ATACTTCAGCATTTCTTGGGGAATCTTGTGAAAATGAGGATTTTCCTTGGCTCCAGCACCCAGAGAGAGAATGAGAGAAAATCTCCCTTTGAAAACCAAACCAAACTGGACCAAATATTGCAAAGAATTGGAAAAGGAACCATTCCTTCAATTGGCCTGGGGGTTTTGGGGATCAGGAGGTTGTTGGATGGCACTGGAAAAGTGGGATTTCAGAGCACAAGGGGTTTTTGTAGGTTGGAGTGGGACTGGGGGAGGCAGAATAAAAAATAGCAATGATGCTCCCATCAGAATAAATCCAGTTACCTGTGCACCTTCCTGCTCACAGGCTGCACAACCTGAGCCACAAAATCTCTTCTGAGGGTGGGATGCAGCAAATCCTGAGTTATTCCCTGTGTTTGTGCACAGCAACAATCTCTTGCAGGGGAATAAAGGCTGTGCTGAATTAATTGAATTATTTCAGAGATGAGCTTGGTCCACTAATTCCATATCGACTCTGGGCTTTAAATAGCATTTAAGGACCCGTGGTAAAACTCAGTTCAAACTCAGGAATGCACTTGGAGCAGGGGAAGGTCACATCTGTGCACGAGGTGGGATCATGGACCCTGTTCCCTTGGTGTGGCTCTGTGGTGCAATCTGAGCAAAATTGAACCTCTTTATTCTGCTCATGGCCTGTCCCTCCTGGGGAGGGGGAGCAAGGTGGAATTAATGAACCCTGAGCTCTCTGCAGTCTGTGTGGGCACAGGCACCAAGAACTGAACTCCTGCTCCCCCTGGGAAATGCTGGAGTGTGATGGGAGTGATGTGGAATGGCTGCTGCAGCAGGGATTGTCACAGTTTTTATTTTCCTTTTTTTTTATTATTATTATTTTCACCATTTTTATTTTTTATTTTCTCCCTGCTGTTCAGTGGCTCCCAAGGAAACTCCTCATAGTGGAGCCACCACACACCTGGTGCTGTTACAGGTGGTGGTTCCTCTAAAACACATTCCAGGGCTCATCTTATTAATCAAATTAACTCCAATTTGGTGCCACGAAGGCCGAGCTTTGTGTGGGATGTGGGAAAGCAGCAGGAAGGAATTGGGGTGATGTGCAGGAGCACAGGGAAAGAGCATGAGCTGGGGTTTGGGGCACATGTTGGTACTCAGGTTATACTGACACCACTCCTTGTCTTACTCAAAGCTCTCCTCAAGCTGTAGTTTATGAGAACATCTCATTTTGGGGTGTTTAAGGGTTAATTCAGCAGTGGGAACAGATAAATCTGACAGTCAGGGTTGTGCTGTGGCTGCAGCAACTCAGACCCAAAAATGGTGAAGTCAGTGATCCCACATCTCTCTCGTGTAGGTTTCCCAGGCAGGATTCAGTGCCCCAGGGTTTGTCACACCCCTTCTCCCTGCCCTGTGGGGATCCTTTTTGGAAAACTCTGGTTCCTGTGGTTGTTTTGGGTGCCCAGGATGTCCCCCAGCCGTGGTGCCTTCGTGCCCTCAGCTCCAGCTGCATCCCTGCAGTGGGGATTGTGTCAGGAGCAGAGCCTGAAGGGGCACACGCTGTTCCCTTTCCCTCCTGGACCTCTTTGGGACCAGTTGCCTTTTCATTTGTGTTTTATTGGATTGTTCAGAGGCTGCCAGCTGGATGTGGGTACCTGGGGGTTTTCTCTGCTGCAGGGAACAAGCAGCACCGTGGAGCCATTGAGCCCTGGCAAACTGCTTCCTCTTTTCCCAGATGATTCCAGCAGCTCTTTTTTTGTGTCCATCCCATTGTCAAACACCATCACAATTATTAATCCTGTCACCTGTTCAGAGAGTGGAGCTGCTGAGTGGGCTGGGAGTGAGGAGTTTGCAGGGTTTGTGCCTGATGGAAGGTCAGAATTCCCTCCTGTGTCTCCAGCAGTCAGCAGAGAGGGGAATGTGCCAGAGCAGAGGTGGAACAGAGAGCAGGAGAGATGGGGAGGCAGAGCCCTTCCCTGCATCAGAGCAGAAAATAACAAATGGATTAATTTACTCACTCATTTAGAGAACTCCCCACTCCCCAGGGCTTGTGTCTGCCCCTCACTGTGACCACGGAGCACTCCCTGGGATTGGCCTTTAACTGGCAAAGAGGGAAAAGCCATTTCTGGTTTTTAAAACGATTTCACAGCTCTAATTTGGGACCAGCACAGCTGAGGGGCCACGGAGTGGCTGCAAATTGGGTGGCAGGAGCTTCTTAAAGCAGAGCAGCTGCCAAAGCATCCTCACATGGAGCTTCTGCCCTGAGGAGAGAGAGAGAGAGAGAGGATCTGCTCCAAACTGCCACCTGGATATCCCAGCCAGCATTCCTCGGGCCCTGCAGCTTTTGGATGCCTCTCTCCTGAGCACCCAGGGGTGGGGAGGGTTCCTGAGCTGAGGGACAGGAGGAATGAGCTGTTTGTTGGTTTTTCAGAGGGCTCAGACAGGCTGGGGAAGGGAGGGTTGTGCTGCTGGCACATCCAGATGTGTTTCCAGCCAGACACTGTGAGCATTGCAGGGAAATAAAAATGTGCTTGGGCTTCCAGTGGGAAACAACAACAGAAAGATTCTCTCCATTTCTGGGAAGGGATGCCAGGAGCTGTTCTTTCAGGGAGCCTGGGTTTCTGTGGGAGGGGGGATTGAGATGCACCTTTGGATGTGGATCAGGAAAATCTGCACAGGGAAAATGCAGAGCACAGAAAGTAGGTCTGGCTGCTGGCTGTCACTTCAGTGAAAATCAAGTGTGTTGTGGAAATCTTTGCATGGCTCTTAAAAAAAAAACAAACAAAACAACAGAAACAGACACAAGAGCATCTGCTTGTGTATAAATATACCTGGGTTTTTTCTGATTTTGTAGTTCCCATTGCAGCAAATGCCAGTTTTTCTGGCAGAAGAGCAGGAACATCTCCAGGAAATGCTCAGGTTACAGCCTGATAAAAGCTGCCTGTGCCACCTTTTTGTAAAGATACATCCAGCTTATTCCTGCAGAGGCAAATGCCCTGGGGAACTTAGCAGGCTTCTCTCCCTTCTTTTTTAGTTGTTTTGCCAAACCCTTTGCTGTGCTGGCTGGAGGGTGACTGTTGAGACAGCACTGGAAGCTGAGCAGTGGTTTGTTGAAAACTTCTGCTTGGGCAGAGGATAAATAATATGATTTTTCTTTTCCCAGTGACCACCCTTAGATACCCTCAGGCTCTGGTGTGAGCTGGGAGGAAGGGCAGGCACCTCCTGGAAGGATGCTGCTGTCCCTGGGGGTGGAACTGTGTCCAGTGAGCCCCAGCACAGCTGATGGGACTGGCTTTGTTGTTGATTAAAGACAGACTTTTGGGCAGCAGGAACAGAAAAATCCTATTCCTGTACCAATAAAAACTCTTCTCCCATAGTTGCTGTTGTTGGCAAAACTCAGCCACTTTGGTATTTCCAGAGAAGCATTTCCTGGGAAGGACTGGATGGTGAGAAAGCTTCCTCTGCTTTTTCATTCTGCTCTGGTGGCACCCACTTTGCTGTGGCACTTTGTGTCCCATCCCTGAGCCCTGCAGCAGGGACAGGCAGTGCCCTCCTGCTCTGCTGCAGCCTTGCACCCCCCTTTCTGAGCAGGGAACCCCCATTTGTGTTCCCATGGGGTGTTTGGGGGCAGCCAGGCTGGTTTAGTGTGGGCTGTGCCAGCAGCAGGAGCACAGAGCTTGGGTGCTGCAGAGGGATTAAAAACAGCTCCTCTAATAAATGCAATTACACAAACATGTGTCCTATTTAACTCCTGCCCAAGGAAAGAGCCATTCCTCAGGGCACTGAGTCAGAGAGAGATATCCCAGTGCCTCAGGCATCCTCTCTGCTCTTCTGTGCCCTGGGTGGTAGCTAATAATGGCCTTCAGATCCCTCTGGAGAGCAGCTCTCCCTGCAGGACCCAGGAGTTGTGTGCCAGGCAGGGATTTTGGAGCTGGCAGAGCCCTTGCTGCCCTGCAGACCTCCCAGGCAGCTGGCACTGCTGCCTGGGGCTCCCTGCCAGGCTGCCCCGTGGCATTTGTGCCCTCTGAGGTGCCTCTGCTCCGTGGAAAGGATCCTTTTGCAGCTGGGGATCTCTCCAAGGAAGCTGCCAGGGCTTGGACTGCCTCTCCTCGAGGTAGGAGTTGGGCACTGATGGAAGGGGACAGCCCAAGGAGGGCAGGGGCTCCTCAGGGATTGTTTTGTGTGATGTGGGGTTGCTCTTAAGCAAAAAAATGACCATTGTTAGAGGGCCCAGAGATAAAACATGGATTTCTCTTTTCCCTCAAAACCCTGTCCCTACCCTTTGAAGGGTTTTTGGTCTGAAATCAGCTGAGGTTTTAAGAAAACCACTGAACATTCCAAGGTTTCCTGGTGAGGTGCAAAGTAAAGGATTAAATGGTCCAGAAAAGCTGCTTTTTAACCTCCCCATCCTTGCTGTGTGTGCAGACATTCCCTGAGGTGTCCCACAAGGTGACCAGTGCACAGACAGCCCAGCTCCTGCTCACAAATGTTTAATTCAGTGTGTGCCTGTCAAAGCCCATCAGAAATGCAGGTGGCACTTGGTGCCTGTCAGCCAGGCACTGTCCCAGGGTGATGGCACAGCCATGGCAAGTGCTGGGAGTGCCTGCAGTGTCCTGATCCCTCCAGAACTCTGCCTTTCCATGGGGATGCTCTCAGATCCTGAGGAAATGGGGGATCCTGGATTGCCTGGGGTGCTTTGGCTGTTCTCTGGTTCTCTTGTCATGTTCATCTCCAGCTCCTGATGGGTTTAACCCCAATCCTGAAGATCCCAGTGGGAACAGGAGGCTTGCACACCCCTCAGGGCTGAGTGATCTGTGCCCATTTGTGCCGCCACTGGGACTGTGTGGGTGTGCACAGCTCCTGGCACAGACAGATCCATCCCAGCCCCTCTGGGATCAGCACCTGGCTGTGCAACTCCCAGGGTGAACTCATGTGCAAGTGCAGCTGGAAAAGAGACTCAGACCAATTTTTGGCAGCCTTCAGGTGAGGCTGAGGAGTGAAGCTGATAAACACCAAAAGGGTGTAAAGAGATTTTGCTGGGACATAGGAGAGAAAACTCCTCTCTGGAGCAGCACCTTGGGGCTGCATGAAAACACTGGAAATTCCAGGTGGGAAAAAAAAGGGCAGGTGTTGGAGCTGCAGAATATTTACCTCTTTTCCTCTCCAGCAGCCAACTGAGCTTTGTTTTCTTGCCTTGCAGTCCTTCCAGGGCAGCCAAGGACGAGCGTACCTCTTCAACTCCGTGTGAGTACCCTGCGCCCTCGGGGATTTAACAAAACCCTCCTGAAAAAGGGAAAATAAACCCCATTAATTCCCTTCAGAAACCTCTGCCTGGCACTTGGGAGCTTCCTGAAAGAGGCAGAGATGGCCCCTGATTCATAGTTGGAGGTTTCAGATAAGCAGCAAGGAAAAGGGGATTTTTTTCGTCATCAGTTGGAGAAATCAGAGATGATGGCTGAGTCATCCTCCTCTCCCAGGATGTAGCTGGACCAAAGAGCCTGGGTTTTGTAAATGCGGAGGTAGATGGTATCTAAATATGCACTTTATAAAAACAGTATCATTTTCCCAGTGACTGGAAATAGTCTTAAGGAGGAGGTCACTGCTGGTGTTGCAGCAGAACTGCTGATTTCAGTCACATTCTTCAATTTTCCATTTGGGAAAAGCAAAAGTACCATTTTATCAATTTGAGAAGGAAAATCTCTCTCAAATGCCTAATTAGCACAAGTGACTGGAATGTTATTAATCTCCTGCTCAGAGCTTTCATTGAGTCTTTTTAGTTGAACAAAAATCCCATTTTACCTTTTCACTCTGCTCCAGAACAGTGAGAGAGAGCTTTGTCCTGGGCACAGCTGGGAGACTCAGAACCTCCTGCTCTTGTTTCCAAACATTGCAATGAAATATTTGTCAGCTTTATTTGGAGCATCCTGCAGTGGGGAGGGCACTAATGGGGAGCATCTGTGCTTTGTCCCAGAGTGAACGTGGGCTGTGGCCCTGCAGAGGAGAGGGTGTTGTTAACAGGGCTGCACGCCGTGGCAGATATTTACTGTGAAAACTGCAAAACCACGCTGGGCTGGAAATATGTGAGTATTTGTGTCCCTGCCTTTGCTCCCCTTGGGCAGCCTGGATCCAGCTGAGGTGGGGGGTGGGAAGAGCATTTTTGGGGATACTGTAGCCATCTGTTTTCTGCCTGCTTTGTTGTGTTGCATTTGGAGAATCAGCTTTAATGTATTTTTTTTAACTAAGAATTTACACCTGGTTTTGGTGGGTGCCCCTCAGTGACATTTAACAGAAATGAGGATAACTTCAGTCCTGTAGTTCCCAATGTCTTTTTTCTATTATTCTGGGGAGATGTTATCAGCAGAGTAGAATGCTCCATTAATCCTGTGTCCTTCCCACTGGAGATGCTGTTGAACACGAGTTTATCTGCTTGCTCTCCAAAAATTCAATTACCTTCCAGTAAAATCCGATGTTACATCCTCATTTCTTTCTGGAGGCCCACATCATTTTGTTCAAAAGATTCCAGAGGCAGGACTTAAGATTCTAGAAGCAGGATTTTTATATTCTAGAGGCAGGATTTTAGATTCCAGCAGGATTTAATAGTTCAGAGGCAGGATTTAAGATTACAGAAGCAGATTTGAGGTTCCAGAAGTAGGATTTAAATTCCAGAAGCAGGATTTAAGATTACAGGAGCAGGATTTGATATTCCAGAAGCAGATTTAAGATTACAGAAGCAGGATTTGATATTCCAGAAGCAGATTTAAGATTCTAGAAGCATGATTTAATATTCTAGAGGCAGGATTTGAATTCCAGAAGCAGGATTTAAGATTACAGAAGCTGGATTTGATATTCTAGAAACAGGATTTGAGATCCCAGAGGCAGGATTTAAGATCCCAGAGGAAGGATTTAAGATCCCAGAGGCAAGATTTAAATTCCAGAAGCACAATTTAATATTCTAGAAGCCAGATTTAAGATTCTAGAGGCAGGATTTAAGCTTTTTCCCCCTCACACTTCCCCTGAGAGCCCACAGGAAGACCTGCAGTTGATTTTTCCCTGTGAGCAAGGCTCAGACTTGCCCCAGCACTCCCAGACCTGATCCATAACATGATTTACCCCCCGAATTCCCTCCCCCATCTCACTCCTCCTCCCGTCTCCTTTTAGGAACACGCTTTTGAAAGCAGCCAGAAGTATAAAGAAGGCAAATACATCATTGAACTAGCTCACATGATCAAGGATAATGGCTGGGATTGAGAGGGGAGAGCCCAGCCCTAGCAGCGTGTAAGAGAAATGCCATCAACAACCGAACATTGTACCCAAGAGTGAGAGAGTGACTGAACGCTTGGTTCCATGCATTTAGAGGCTCTGCAACCCGGGAGCATCTTCACACCCTTCTCCATCTTTATTGGTGACTGGCCTCTAAATTTCTGTCTCTCTGTCTCTTTGCTTTGTCTCTGTCTGTGAGTTGACCCTGGCTGCTTCTCTCTCTGTTCTGGCGTTGGCTCAGAGAATGCACCGAATGCCCGACAGCCATTCCACGTGCCCAGTGCTCGCCCCAGCCTGACCTGGGCTCTCCTGGCACCTGCCCAGGTGTGGGAGGAAGGCCCCCACCCAGGTGTGGGAGGAAGACCCCGAGGTCTGGGCAGGAAGGAGGTGGGAGAGGGGGTTTTTGGGAGTGGGGGCCCTCGGGGGAACCGTCGGAAGGTGACGCTGGGCTTCTCCTTTCAGTCCTGGTTAAAGCAAGGCTTTGAAACCATCTCCTTGTCTAAATGGACAGAGAAATACCTACTTGTCTAAATGGACAGAGAAATATCTACTTGTTTAAGAGGATAGAGAAATGTCTGCTGGTGTAAAAAGGACAGAGGAGTGTCTCCTTGTGTGAAAGGACAGAAGTGACCTCACGGCTGCGTTTTCTCTCCGAATCCCGAACCCATCGGCGGAGCCTCAGCCTGAGCTGAACCAGTTCCCCCTCACAGTCTGTGTTTGGTTTGCTCTTTGTGGACTCCCTGATGGAGGGGGCAGCACCTGGAGGCTGGGGGAGATTTCCCTGCCTCTCCTTGTTCTTGCTGGTTCAGGGTAGGGAGGCCGTGGGGAGCTGCAGAAACCAAACTCCTCCCGGCTGGAGAATCCAAACCCTGACTCCTGAGCCCTTCAGAGAGGAGGAGAAAACCACTTCAGGCACAAGGAGGCTGGAGCTGCAGCTTAGAAAATGTGGTGGGGTGAAAAAAGGCACGTGTGAGGCAAGGAGGAGGAAATTCCCTAGAGGAGGATGGGGACAAACAGTGACAGAGGGCACCTCTGGATTTCCTGGCCTCCCCTGAGCACCCTGGGAGGTGTTTTACCAACCTTCCACAAGTGCAAGTAGGAAAATGCTGTTACAGAACCTTTTCCTTGAATGCCAGGCTCCAGTGGAGGAGCCTGGCACAGAATTGGGGTGAGGAGGGAGCTGAGTTCCTGCAGGTTGTGTTGCACAGGTGGATATTCCAAGCCCTGAGGTATCCTCATCAAATGGTTCCCTCCTTTTCCCACTCCCAGAAGCCCTTTGCAGGCACAGGGAGAATGGGAAAGAGAGAAAAAAGAAATTAAACACCTTCCCACCACCCCTGGAATGATCTATGCCTTGAGGGGTAGATGTGGGTGGCAAAAACTGCAAGGGACAAGGAGTCCTTCCCATTTGGATTTTCCCAAGGTGATTGCTGAGCCCCTTCCCGAGGTGGATGGTGGGGAAGGGGCTGTGTGTGTGTGACAGGGGAGCTGTGTCAGGCCAGGTGAAGCATGAGGAGTTTGCTCTGCAGCAGCCCAGCCAGGATCTGGTGCACAGCCCAGCACTGTGGAGCTGAGTTTGTTTTATCTCTCCCCGAGTTGAGTTTTTCTTTTTGTTGGCAGAATTCTTCCAAGTAGGTTAATCCATGGGGGGAAATCTTTTCTTAATCCAGAAGGAAAGAGCTTTGTGCAGGGGCTGGTGACTCCTTATGAAACAGAAGCTTTGCAGCTCTGATCTGTTATCACTGGCCCCCACCCCTGGGAGATTCTAGGGTGCTGGGGAAGAGCCATTTGCTGTTAAATTGGCAGGGAATGTGAATAGAGACTCTCCTTAAGGATCAGGGTGGAATTGAATGTCGGATCCTTGTGCTGAAACCCAAACCTGATCAAGCAGAGGCTGTGTTATTCTCTCTCAAAGCTCTGTTCTTTGACAGCCTTGGAGAAATGAGGTGGCTCCTGCAGGGGATGGAGTTTGTGAGCAGCCTGTCCAGAGGTGGCTTCTGCCCTCACCCTCCTGCTCTGGCTGTGTGACAATTGCTTCAGCTTTTGTTTTGGGTTGTCTCTGCTTCCATCAGCCACGTTCCCTCCGGTGACAAATCCAGTAAAAATCAAGAATTCCACTGCACCTGCTGTTCTGTGGGCTCTGGCACTGACCTGGTGCCATTTCCCTGTTCCTTTCATTGAGGATTTTGGCAATTCGTTGGGTTTTGACTCGTGGGAAGCAAATCCTGTTCTTCAAAGAGCTCTTTAGTCTGCACAGAGCCTTTAAAGGAGCTGGGGGAGGTGAGGGATCATCCCAAATCCTGTGAGGTTGAGAGGAGCACACAGGGCTCGTGGTTTGATGTTGGAATTTGGAGTGAGTGCTGATCAAAAAGTGATATCAAAGGCAGGGCTGTGCAGAGGACTGCTCTGAGGAACAGCAGCTCCAGAGAGCTGCCAGGTGGAAATGTTTTTATCCATTCCTTTGGGACAAAAAAGGACAATGCCCCAATCAGACCTGGCAGCTTTTCACTGGTCACAGGTTTTTAAATAAGGCAAGGTTTTAATCTGTTTTTAATTGGTTTTGTCCCATCAGTGTCTGAGCCCTGGTGGGAGCCCAGAGTGGCTGTGCCTGTCCCCAGCACCCAGGGGATCCCCTGCAGTGGCTGTGATGTCCTGCACAGGGGGATGAGCAGCAGGAATGGCCTTGTGCAGCTCCTGTGTGTGTGCAGTGAGCAGGAGGAGCTGTAGGGATTGCCCTGGAGCTGGGGGCTGGCAGGAATTTGGGAATTTGGCAGCCCAGGAAGAGTGGGGGAGCCACAGAGTGACACAAACCAAAGAACTTCCCTGCTGAGCTGAGCCAGGTGGGGCCTGTTCCCTGCAGAGATGGAGCTGCTTCCCATGGGCAGCATCCTGGGGAAAACACGGACAGCAGCGAGTTTTCCTTCTTGTTTTGGTGTCCAGCCTCGTGTCTGGGGCAGCTCTGAGCACCCTTGAGTTTACATCCCTCCCCCCTCTACCCCAAAGCTCAGACTTGAGTAAGTTTGAAGTTGCTTTTTTTGCTTTGGTGGATTGTCTGGTGTGAAATCCTGACCCCTGTAAGAAATATTCAGATGATAATATATATACAAAGCAGAAAAAAAAAATAACCCCCAGACGTTATCGTGTGAGATATACTTTTGTAAATAATATTTAATTTTTTTTAAAAAAGAAATAATATATTTGGTGCTGTTTTCTCAGAGCCCCTCCCTGAGAGCACTTTCTTTTGTTGTTGATGTTGATGATGATCCTGTTTCCTTCTGTATTTGTTGGAAATTATGTTCAAAGGGAAACAAAACCCATCATTTACGTTGTCCTCTGAAGTGGGTCCGTGTTTCCTGTGGGTGTGGAACTCCCAGGGATTCTCAGCTGGCAGAGATTTGGTGCCAGCAGCCCCCAGGGGGGACATTTGGGCTGGGAGGGGCTGCAGGAGGGCTCCAGCTCCCCTCTGGCTTTCCCTGGAGCCCAGAGCCCCCTTGAGCTCCCTCTTCCCCTGGTTTGTGGAATCCAGGCCTGGAATTTCCTCCTGCACCGGTGTTGGCTGGAGTGGAGGAGATCTGGAGCTGCAGGAGCTGGGATTGGGCAGGAGCTGCAGCCTCGGATTCGCTGTTGCTGGGGGCAGCAGGGAGGGACGATGGAGCTTTGAACTCGATTTTAACCTAAACCATAAACCTTTGGATCCTGCTTTTATTTTTGAGGGGAGTTTTTTGTTGTTATGTTTATATTTTTTTTTAACCAGGCTGCTACGTAACAAATTAGAGTAAAAGTTTACCTCTCTTGGCAGTGAAGTTCATTTCTTTTGTCCTCCTTTCTGTCTTTAATCTCTCCCCTTCTCGCCCTCCTTCGTTTTTTATTTCATTTGGTCTCTTGTTTATCCCAGAGTGGACCAACAGCACAAACCACTGGACTGTGCTTTGCTGAGCAAGGAGCTGGCCAAGAACTGGTGCAGGTTCTTGAATTCTCTGGGTTTGGTGCTCACGACTTCAAACCAGAGAGGAACAAAACAACCCCTGCGAGATAAAAGAGATAAAAGCTGTTCTTGTGATGATCAAGTGAGAGTTTTCCCTGGCTGCTCTGTGTGTGAATCATGCATTTCACTGCACTTCCCTTCCTCGGGAAGCAGTTTTGGGATGAAGAGGGGGACACCAACCCAACCCAGCTCAGCTCAGTGGGAAAGGAGCTCTTCCCAGTACGGGAGAGGCCTCAGTGCTCAGGAACAATCAGGTTAGACAGAGATTTCCTGCAGGAATCCTGGTGGGAAAAGAACGAGCAGAAGAGGGGAAACGAAATCATCTTGAATTAAAAAAAAAAAAAATTAAAATCAACATATTTAAATGCAAGCAGAATGGCATTGTGTAAGGTACAACCACAAGTAAGCTGTTCTCATCGTTACAACTGTGTGTATCCTTTGTTTTGTTCTTCCTAAGGAAATGGGAATGCTTTCCCCACTGACAAAACTAAGGACAATATTTCCAATACCAGCCTGTCTATGGATGCTCTTGTGTTTACAAATTGTGTATACTTTTGTTTCTTTGATCTTGTTTTAATTTTTTTTTTTTGCATATTCTTTCAGGTCATTTGCTTCAGTCATAAATGCAATTGTTTGTTTTCAAATAATTGGTTTTCACCTTTTCATGTATTTGTACATTGTATATAGTTCTTCAGTATTAGAGGGAGGCGTATTGTTTGTCATATTTACAACATGTGTTGGTGCTCATTTGAGAAAATAAAATTTTCAAGTACTAAAGCTGCTGGTCCAGGTCTCTGCTTTATTCTGTGCAAGTCCCTGAAACCCAGAGCTGCTCCCAGGGGGTGGGCACAGCAATTCCTGCTGCTCCAGGGGATGGGCACAGCAATTCCTGCTGCTCCTCCAGGGGATGGCCACAGCAATTCCTGCTGCTCCCAGGGGGTGGGCACAGCAATTCCTGCTGCTCCAGGAGGTGGGCACAGCAATTCCTGCTGCTCCAGGGGTGGGCACAGCAATTCCTCCTGCACAATCCCTCCAGGGAAAATCCCAGGAAAAAGCTCAGTATTTCCCACCCCGAGCATCCAAGTGACAACAAGAGGGACAACTCCAGGCTGTCCCTGAGCGGTGGCTTTGGGAAGAGCCTCCAGATCTCCATCAGGCCGTTGGGATGGAGGTGGAAAAGCGCCAGGACCGCTCCAGCCCCGCCGTGGGCAGGGCAGGGACCGGGACCGGCGGCTGCCGCATCCCGGGGCTGTTCCCGGCCGGGTCCGGGTGCGGACCCGCCTCTCCCCGGCTGTTTGATTAACCCGCAAAATTAGAGCGGGGCCCAGCCGAGCGGCAGCTATTAATATCCCGGCTGATAAAGCTGACTCAGGCGGCAGCAGCCCCGGGCTCTGCGGGAGGAGGGAATCGCTGGATGGGCCCCGGTCCCCGCGGGGTGACAGCGCCGCAGGAGTCACCGCGACCTTCCCCATAAAGAGCAGCTCCCGGCTCCTCTGCCATCCCACCGGCCACAATGAGTTTTGCTGCTTTTTTTTTTTTTTCCAAAGGATGATCACGAAGCTAAAAATACAGCAGCGCCGGTGGCCTTTAATCCCGGCTCAAGAGCAATCTGACACTCCCGCTCTGCTTCCCAGACGGGTTTTTGGGGATGCTCCAGAGGTTCGCTCCATCCCTTTCCTTCTCCACTCGGGGTTCAGCCTCACGGATGCCCCTGGGCTTCCCCCAGCACCTCCTTTCCCAGCCGGCTCCCACCCGAGCGGGATTTTCTCGCTGACACCGAGGATTTACAGTAGCGCCTTCAGGCTGCCAAACGCGCCGGGGTTTATTTTTACCCGGCTCCGGGGTGGGGTATAAATAGAGCCGGGGCCGTTCTCTGTTGCTGACCGAGGAATGTCCCAACAGAAGCGGGGCCAGGCACGGAGAAAATGTCACCTGGGACGTGGCCACCCCTGTCTGCAGAGAGGGGAAAGAGCAGAGCCCTGCTGCCACCCCTCTCCATCTAACCCCAAAAAAACACAGAGCCAGGCAGGTCCTGCGCTGGTTTGGGGAATCTGAGGGATGTTGTGAGCACATTTAATTAAATCTCTCCAGGATTAAATCCCTCCATCTCTCAGGGCGCCCCAAGGCTGTAAAGGGGGTCAGCAGGCACTGGGGGGACTCAGGNTGGGCACAGCAATTCCTGCTGCTCCTCCAGGGGATGGCCACAGCAATTCCTGCTGCTCCCAGGGGGTGGGCACAGCAATTCCTGCTGCTCCAGGAGGTGGGCACAGCAATTCCTGCTGCTCCAGGGGTGGGCACAGCAATTCCTCCTGCACAATCCCTCCAGGGAAAATCCCAGGAAAAAGCTCAGTATTTCCCACCCCGAGCATCCAAGTGACAACAAGAGGGNCGCCTTCAGGCTGCCAAACGCGCCGGGGTTTATTTTTACCCGGCTCCGGGGTGGGGTATAAATAGAGCCGGGGCCGTTCTCTGTTGCTGACCGAGGAATGTCCCAACAGAAGCGGGGCCAGGCACGGAGGAAATGTCACCTGGGACGTGGCCACCCCTGTCTGCAGAGAGGGGAAAGAGCAGAGCCCTGCTGCCACCCCTCTCCATCTAACCCCAAAAAACACAGAGCCAGGCAGGTCCTGCGCTGGTTTGGGGAATCTGAGGGATGTTGTGAGCACATTTAATTAAATCTCTCCAGGATTAAATCCCTCCCTCTCTCAGGGCACCCCAAGGCTGTAAAGGGGATCAGCAGGCACTGGGGGGACTCAGGGAAAAGCTGCTGCAAGGACAGCAGGGACAGGGAGTGACAGACATCACCAGCTCGAACAAAAAACCCCAAAAACCCAACCCATGGAGATTTTCCAGGCTGTTATTTATGGCTCGGGATCAAGCAGCTGCTCCCGGCAGGGGCTGCCCTCGGCAGGGGAGGCTCCTGCAGACGATCTGTTCCCAACCTATGGAAACTTCTGATGAGGTGGAGTGAAATGCTGGGGGGGGAAAAAAAAATCATAAAACCCTTTAGCAGGGGCCCGACCTCGCCCCGTGGAGCTGTGCCCCTGAGTGAAGGGCTCTGAGAGAGGCTTTGGATGCCTGACAGAAACAGCAAATGCTACAGGGGAGCTTTTATAGAGCTCTGCTTCCCCCTGAAAGCCAGACTGGTGTTTTCTTTTCCACTTGGAGAAGGATTTTCCCATAATTGTGCTATTTTTGTGGAGGTTTCAGACAGAATCAGAGGGCCTCTCCCTGGTGCTGGAGGAGATGGAGCCCTGGAGGGTTCAGCCTCTGACGCAGGCTCCCCATCTTTGCCAAAGTCCCTTTTGCTGGCAGATGTCTCACCCTGTGGAAATGGGGGATTTGCTCCATCTCTGCCTCACAGGCATTTTTTCTTTTTTTGGAGTTTCCTGCCTGGAGATGAACCGTGGTGCAGATGCTGCCCTGAACCAGGGGGAAGCAGCAGAGACATCGTGGCACAAATCGGGGGCTCAGCCAAAGCTCCCCCTCTGAGGACACAAAAATCAACCCCTCACCTGTCAATAGTAATTTCTGACAGACAAGAAACCTCCCTCACCTCCCCCAGGGCGGCTCATCAACCTTTCCCAGCTGCTGAGGGTAGGGAAGCACCAGGAGTGGTGGCTGAGAGGCCACTGAGGCCACCAGCTGTGCCCATCACCCAATCCCCAGGTTTTTTTTGCGGGTTTCTGAGCATCGTTTTGCTGGGAGGGAGCTTTTTTTTTTGGCGTGGTGCTGCAGCTAGAACCTGGACTGGCTTTTGCTGCTCAGGTGTTGTGGCAGGTCAGCGGGAAGGAGCAGGTTTTATGGGGAGGAAATGAAGCGGCTGAAGGGCTGGGGCTGTGTTATCTTTAATTTGAGGTGGGATTTTTGTCTGGCTGCGGGATCTGAGCTGCTGTGGCTGCGTGTGCCCGGCTCTGGGGGCAGCAGGAGGGGGCACTGCTGGTGCAAATCCTTTTGCAGGCTGGAGGAGGTGAATTGAACCTTGAGGTGGGAAATGAGCTCTCCCGGGCTGGGAGCTGCCAGCAGCCGGCGCCTGGAGCCATTAGCAGGGCACTAATGATGTCCTTTATTAAATCATAGCCACGTCATCGGCTGCACTTGGGGATGTGGCTGCTGGCACGTCCCTCCCCAACCTGCCCTGTTCCTCTGGGTGCTGTGGGGGCTGATTTTTCTCCGGGGGTTTTCAGCAGTAATTTGGGGATCCATCCTGCACAAAGGGCTGGTTCTGTGCTCGATTCATCCCCAGGTCCTGCTGGCCTCAGACACACAGGGAGGGATTTTTTATGGCTCTATTTGCTGTCAGCAGGAGGAGGTCTGTGAGCTCCAGAGTGAAATCCCCTGTGCCAACCCCAAATTTCCCCAAAATACAAATAATTCAGCCCGAACTTGTGCTCTTTGTGGCTGCCTTGGAGCAGGCCAGGCTTTGCTTGGGTTTACTGGAGCTGCTTCCATGAATCCCCATCACAGCCCAGCTCTGAACATGTGCATTCCATGCCCCAGGTCCTCAATCCAAACATATTTAGGAACCAGGAACGGTTCAAGCCTTAGGAAAACCCCACCCTGGCTGGAGGCGCTGGCTAACGGGGACAGGGCTCCTTCTGGATTAGCTGCCCACAAGCAAGAAAAGCTATTTTGAACCAGAGGCTGGGAATGTTTGAGCTAATCCCAGGTGGAAGCTGATTAAGGGCTCGTGGGGGGAGATTTGGAGCAGATCCTGGTGGCACAGGGAGCTGCTCTGCCCGGCCAAACCACCCCAGTCTCCAATGGGTGACAGGAGGTGAAGCTCAGCCCGGCCTTTCCCGAGGTGCTGGAGGGGATTTCGTTGCACAAACCCTTTGCCAAGGTCTGTGGAGCTCGATGCTGACCTTTGGCAGCTGTCAGGTGCTGGGAAGGGGAGAGCTCTGTGCTCCTCTCCAGGCTGGGGAGCAGAGGGATCCCGGAGGCACCTTCCTGAGCCCTTCAGCTCCGTGGTACCCACACCAGGGAGTTGCCAGTGGCTTCATCCTGTCATATCCCAGGGAAATATTTAGATTTTGGCCACTTTTTTTGGAGGGATTGTAAATTTTTCTGTGGGAGATTGCCACCCTGAGCTGGGTGAGCACACGCCACATGTGCCACCCAGCATTTGCCACAGGAGGGTGGCACAAACAGCAGATTTTGGGTCAGGTGCCTTGGAGCACTTGGAGGAGGAAATTTTAAAGGCAGCCGTGGGGAATCTCCCTAGCAAGCAGAGCAAAGGCACCACGTGGGAAGGGTCCTGCAGACCAGAGCTGCAGGATGGACCCTCCTGAATTAAATATCTGGGTTTTCTCCACCTTGCCGAGCCCCAGCCCAACAGCAGCCCCTTGTCTGAGGCTCAGTGAAGAGATTCCTTGCAGCTCCTGAAACCACTGAGCTTCCTCCACACAAACCCTGAATTCTTCCCCACATCCTGCCCTGGGCAAACACGGAGCAGGGCTGAGAGCAAACAGCACCAGGTGGAATCACAGCGGCGTTTCCTCTCCAGGAAAATATTGACTTGCCTCTCTCATCACTCCTGGGCTGAAAGCACATTTGGAGCAGCTTCTAAGGAATTGCTTACATTTCGTTTTCCCTGGGTTTTTTTTGCCACGTGGAGCCCCACAGCAGCAGCATTGTGGCAGAGTCTGAGGCGTTTTTAAAGCCCCCGTTTCGGGTGTTTATGTGCTGCTGCACGTAAATCACACCTCAGACTGTGAGCCCTTGTCTGCTCACGGGCCCTCAGTGCTCAAAATATTCCTGAGGCTGAGCCCTTCCTGCCCAAGGACCCCCAAAATTTCTTCCTGCCTCCTTCCTCTGACCATCCCCAAAACCCCCCAGATTTAGCTGCTGCATGGGGGGAGCACCAAATCCTGGACTTGTCCGGGGAATTTAGGGAGAAATTGAAGAAAACCCCCGGCCAGCTCTGTATGTAAATTTTGTCACGCATATATTTGCATCGATCTGATCAGCGGGGAAGGTGGGAGCAAAGTTTCTGTTCAAGGATGCTCAGCCCGCCCCTGCTGCGGGGATCCGGGAGAGGGGAGCAGCAGGGAGAGCCCAGGGTGTGCCCCTTTCCTCACGTTATCCGTGTTTTATCCACTGGGATAACGCCAGGGAAGTGTTTTCCGAGGGTTTGGAGGGGAGGAGCAGTGCGCGGGCTGCAGTGCTCACAGAGGTTTTTGGGGACACAACATCCTTTGCTCCTTTAGAGGAGGAATTCTTTCCAGGAATTTGGTTTTTTTGTCTCTTTTTGCTCTTTCCCACCNCTTCCAGGAATTTGTTTTGTTGTCTCTTTGGAAGATCACAAATTAACTCGCTCCAATCGCTGTTTTCCTTCCCTTAAAAGTGGAAAGCATTGGTAAATCTTATTTTTCATAAACCCAGGCTGTGATCTGGGGTTGCTGGGCCCCTTTTCTGCTCTTCCCCACTGTGGGGTACAGGGTCAGAGCACCCCAAAAGTGGCTGCGGGCAGGCACAAAGCCTGGATCCGACTGTGGAGCTGGGGAAGGACACACCGGGAGCTGCAGCCGCGGGATTTAGGACACATTCCTGGCACCCTGCACTGAACCCTGCGTCCTCCTGCTTGTCGTGTGTGTGTGTCCATTTTCCTCTGGAACGCTCCCAGGAGCTGGGGAAGCAGAACTGCAGCTTCTGTCCCTGGAGCTGAGCCGTGCCCGCCAGCGGGGACGTCACAATTTGTGTCCGGATTAAAGGGAAATGAAAATTAATCCTCACAGTCCAGGGACATCTCTGGGGTTTAGCATTTTTTTTTCCCCTGATCATTCAGTATTTTTAGCAGATGGTTTTTTTATTTTTAGTTCCTCACAGGGGCAGCAAGTACTGGAAATCCCAGCCCATCATCAGTGCAGGGGAGTGATGGGAGGGATGGTACCAAGGAGAATAAAACTGGCTGGGGCTGGCTCTGTCACTCAGAGCTCCTCAGAAGGGAGAGAATTAAACCCCACCCCGTAATTAATCAAGTGTAAAGAATCTGATCCATGCTGAGCTGTGAAACTCAGCTGGGAATGTGCTGCTGGTTGGGGTGAGACCCCCAGAGATCCTGTGGGATCCCCCTGCGAGGAGCTGCTGGCTCTGGCACTGCTGGGCTGGGTTCAATCCCAATAAAACCAGGTTTGGAATAACCATCGATCCTCCCCAGTGAGCAGGAGGTTCAGAGAAAACCCTCCAGGAAACATCCTGAGAAGTGGCACAGAAAAGTGAGGTTAATCTTTAATTAACTTCTCTCCCTCGGATCACAGCAGCCGGGCACGGGGTCACAACAAGAGCAGACCCCAGCACTCCCAGGGTTTATGTTTAATTCCGGAGAGTTTGCAGAGGCAGGAGCAGCACGAGGGGCTGTGCTGGTCTCGGTGGGAGTGGGTGAAACCACTCGACAGCAAACACAAACCCTTTCCCAGCCTGTCCAGCCGGGCACTGAGCTGTGAAAAACACAGGGGAAAACCGAGCAGGGCACGGGCACGCAGGGATCTTAACGAGAGTGATCATTTCCAGCAGGATTTGGTGAGGAGCCCCGGGCAGGGCACGCACCGCTCCCGAATTCCACTGCTGAGTCCTCCCCGCGCAGGGCCAGGGACGCTCCGGGCCCCTCCCCGCAGCCGCGGCTTTGGGGTGGCGTGAAAAATTGATTTCTTGATTAAAGTCTTAATGCGTGGTGTAATTAAGGAAACGCTCCCGGTTCAGAAAGTCATTAGGAGATGATTAATTGGGATGAGGCCGGGAGCCTGCCGAGGAGCGGGGCTGTGGCTGCTGCACCCCCCCAGGAGCCCGGGGTCATTGTCACCCACGGGATGGAGCTGCCTTGGCAAACCCATCCCTGCACACCTGAGAGCTCTTTGAGACCCCTCTGAGCCACTGCTGGTGCTCCTTCCACTTACAGTTTAAGGTCTTTGACTTCAAAACGTTGAATTAATGAATTAATTAATCACAGTTTAGCTGCAGAGCCCGAGGAGGTTCCCCCAGAACTGATCCATCCCACTCCACGCCAGTCCATTCTCCCATAACACAGCCCTGACCTGAACATTTTACTTTTTTCCCTTGATTATCTCTCCAGTTCTTGCATTTGTTTTATTTATGATAAAAGCAGCAGCTGCTCCAAGGGGGTTTTTTGCTGCCTTCCAGAGCCCGGGGGTCGATGCAGACACCAGTCCCCAGCATGAACTCCTGCTGTCTGCATCACAAACGGGTTTTATTCCTGAAGCAGTAATTGAATACTAAACGGCAGATCTGTCAAATAGATCGGGTGAAAAGATCAATTTGCTTTAGATAGAGGAGAAGATATTTCATGGCACAAAAAGGGAATTATGGAGAATCAGTAGCTCAGCCTGTCAGTGTGCACCGGTGGGAGTCATTATTTGCGTCTCAGACGTGTCTGATGAGTCTGAGGGTGAGAATTATTTTGGCTGAAGGAAATTTTGGTCACACAGCTGCTTTAGTGGTTTGTTTGGAAACACTTTTGCTGTGCTTGACTCGTAGATGTTGAGTTAGTTTAGGCTCAATGGATGAATATTGAATTAAGGGGGGAAATGTTTTGCAGTTCGGTAGTGAGAGTTTTCTATTTTTTTTTTTCATTCCCCCCCACCATTTGTTTTGTTTTGTTTTGGGGTTTTTTTTTTTTGGGTTTTTTTTGAGAGGGGAAGCAAAGTCTGGAGAACTGGACAAGTGTCCAACAGCACAGGGGCAGTGAGGTGTCTTTTTTTATGTCCACACTGGAATTATGCTCTGAATGTTTATTGGATTAATGAGCTGCGTGCACCCCAAAATCACCCCACAGCACCCCCCAAAAGGTGTTCAGGTGGTGATCACCCTCAGGCACTGATTACAATTTGCTAATTACCCTCCTCTCCTTACCCAGCAGAGGAGATGCCCTGCACTGCCAGCCTGCCCTCCCTCCTGCCCTGCAGGGTTGTTTTCTCTGTGTAAATTCAGGGGAAAAAAATGAAGTAGCAGAGAATCAAATGAAACGCAGCATGAAAACGCAGCACTCTGGCAAACAGTAACTGCAATTACATGCCCAGCCTCACCCTGGCCAAAGGACGAGGTGGCTGCAAGTGCAGCTCACGTGTCCTGCAGGGGAATCCAGCCTGGTTTTGCTCTGGACATTTGACAATCCTCACTCATCTCCACAGTGAGAGATTCTTTAAAAACATCAACTTGCTCAGAGCAATCCCACCTGGTCTGGAGCACCCCCAGGGGTGTGGCAAGCCACAGTTTTTTTGGGTAACAGTTCCTCACCACTCTCACAGGTTCTTGAAAAAAAAATCTCTTGATGTGAGCAGTTCAAGCAGTCCCCTTGTGCCTGCGAGCACGTGGAGGGAACAGAGTGCACAGCATCAGCTGTCAGGGAGCAAATCTAGTTCAAACACACAGCTCTTAATGCTGAACTCGTTAAATCTTTGGCGAAACTAAAAAGGCAGAGTGAAGAATGTTTTTAATATGCTCAGGAAATCCTGCACGCTGGAGGAGATGAGAGGAAGCCATTAGTGAGGATGGACAGGGATTCTTCTCCAGACAAAGGCTGATAGTGAGTAATTGCAATTCTATAAACAGAGCATCGCTCCAGAAACTCAATGGCTGCCCCAGCAGCCGGGAAGCAGCAAACCCTGGGGTTTCATGTGAAGGTAGATGGATGGAAAATAATTAGGTGCCTTACAGTCCCAAGCTCGCTTTTCCAATCCACATTGTCCTTGAGCCATTAGATATTTAACGGGTTTGCTCTGCCCTAATGGGAATGGAATTGCCAAATTCCAGCCTCACCCGGGGACCAGCCTTCTCCTGCTTTGTTCTTGGGAATTAAAGGACAGAGACCAGGCTTTTAAAATTTTTTTTCCCTGAATATGCTCACTTTTATTTCTCACAAAGCTAAAAAGCTGCTTGCTTTATGGATTAGATTTTTTTTCCTGACATCAATTTGCTGCAAAAAAACTCCCAGCAAAAAACTGTAACAATGCAATCTCTAAGTGAGTTAGTGCAGGGTTTTATTAGCTCCCAGCAGCTGAGGGGGATCTCAAACATCACTTAACCCTCAGAACACCATTAACCATGAATGTTTTGACAATAATGTTAGGGAGAGCAAAGAGGTGGGCCAATTTATTCCAGCAATCCCTGAATTTCTGTCTCTAAGTGCCTTCACAGATTAGCTGTTAGTCACCCTGCAATACGTCTCCTTCATCAGCCGTTGAGTTATAAACCCCAGCCTTCAATTGAAGGAGCTGGGCTAGCAGTCATCATTTGCTAGTAATGGACTCAAGCTGCAAAATTTGGCTCCCAGAGCTGTGTGGATTTAGGGTTTTAGCTGGCCCGTTATAGAAATAAGAAACAGATGGGATTTGCAGGCCTGGTCCCGGCTCCTCGCTTCTCATCAGGTCAGTGTTGTTTAAATCAAATCACATTTTCAGCCTGATTCATTCCTGCCTCTAACTGCACCCAGGGATGGAATCCTCAGAACACTGGGTATGTTCTGGGTGTCTTGGAAAAGAAATATCACCACTGCTTCTGCAAGTGGTGTGGAATTAAAGGCTTTTGGGAACATTTGTAGTCAGCACCAGCCAGGTCCTCAGCACGCATTTCTATATCAAAGTTCTCATATTTTTAGAAGTTTAGAGCTGAGAACTGTACAGTATTTCTTTTTCATCTAATAGGAGCTCTGTGAGACACATGGGAGGGCTGGGTTTGAGATATTCTTAGCAATTTAACAAACAGAGCATCTTGCTTCAATTTGTTGTAGACTCCGCTCCTCAGGGCAGGCCTGGCACGATGATCCCTCAGGGATGGGTTCCAAGGGAAATGGTGGCTTCCTACTCTACCCAAACTGAGGCTGGGTATCTTCCCTGTGGAACCATCACTTCAGCTGAACAAATTATTACATTTACTAGTGAAAGAACAGCATTTGGCAGAAGGTGATCTGAGAGTATCTCATGGTCCTGTCTGGTTTTTAACCTAATTATTTAAAACTGTCCAGCATCTCAGAGCTTGTGGCGGTGTGGTTTGCTCTTGTGCTCCACTCATCAGGAATTCCTTGGAAAGGAGAATTTCCTGAAAGGCTTTCACTCCTTCCTGATGACTTGTGGAGATGGTTTTTAGCTGGAAAAGGGGGATTTATAAAAGCATGGTGCTAAAGCCTTGCAGACAGGCGTTGCCTCAAACAACCACCCCAGAGGCTGCCAAATCCTGGGCAAAATAAAAAGCTGCTGTTCCCTGCTGTTTTTGCCAGGGGTGCACAGGACTGGAGGATCTGATAAGGAAACACTTTAGGAAGTGAAACCCTAAAGTTTCAGTGCCAGCCCAGCTGGGACAAGGGCAGTGCCTGGGGACAGGCAGCCACGGTGCTGCTGAGGAGCTTGAAAAGCAGGAGGAGGGCAAACGTTCAGTCCAGAAAGGCTTCCAGCCTAATGTAGGATTAGTGGAAAGAAAATGGACTGCACATTAAAATTCATGAAGGAGTACACACGATTTAAGGTCCATGAATAACAGAGCCACAATTATGCAGGGATTTGGGTTTGTTGTTGTTTTTTCCAGAGCTGGTGGAAGAAGTGAAGTCATTACCAGTGCGGCTGCTGGATGTTGTGGGCACACAGAGCTGATGATGCCCAAAGGGGACAAGAGGAAATGGGAGAGGTTGTGGATTGCCAGATGAAACATGAGGAGGGGGTTTTGGTGTCCTTGTCCCTGGGTCTCCAGGCTGTCTCTGGTAAGAATTTTAGTACTTTTTTAGATTTCTCAAGCCTGGGGGATGTGGCACTTGGGTATCTGTCACTCTGGACACCCTCTGTGACTGCTGGAGCTTTGGTGAACCCACTTGATCTGGAATTCAGCCCTGCCCTCCAAAAGGAGCTGACCCAGAAGGGTGTAAGGGATGAGTTCATTCCTGGGAGGTGTGACAGCACCTGTGGTAAAGGTAAGGAGAGTTCAAACCTGCTTTTTTATCCTTAATTAAGCTACACGGACCTCAGGTCCTTCCAAACAAGGCTGTGGAAGGAAATCCCAGGTGAGCCTGGACCTGTGAGGGCCATGGGAAGGGGAGGAAGGCAACTCCCAGCTCATCAACCTCCAGGTTTTTGTTACCCAGTGCAGGAGAGCATCAAGGAGATCTGGCTTTTCTTAAGGACTTAGCACACGAGAAAAGCTCATGCCAGGGGTTAATTCTTCATCCTTCATCCCCCTCCATGAGGACAGAGGCTGGGAAGTCAGCTGCTGTTATTCCATGGTCTTAATATAGAACACAAGAGTAGTATTTTGTCCTAGATTTAACAGCTGGAGAAATAAAACTACTTTTGGGTGCCAGGAGATGCTGTCATGTGTAAGAGGGCATTTCCAGGGTAGTTTAGGATATCTGCTCATTCTGCAGTCACAGAAAGATATTTAAATCACAGCCATGGTGCACTCTAATGGGAATGTAGGGCCTAAGTGAATTATTGATTGTTTTGCACATTTTATAAGGGAGTCAGAGGAGGAAGGATGTTTAATATACAGAAATAGATTAGAAGGCTCCCATGGGTTGTAACAGAAGTGCAAGAGTGAGGTCTTAAAATAGCCAACAGCTGTCACTGCTGCAGGTACATGAGGCCTTGGATCAGTGGAATACTTCAGGTGAGGATCCAGGGAGATGGATCTGCTCCATGCCTCCTGGATTTTTGTTTCCCTGCTTGCTCTCAGTGTATGTGCTAAGTGCCCATAAGCTGCCTTCCTCCATCTCCTTAGGTAAGCGTGGGAAGAAAATGTTCCAATTTAACATGAAAAAATCTCAGGCACCATTTAGAGATTTTAGGTATTCTCCAATCTGCCCTACCCCAGTCTCCAGGGAGACTGTTCCCATGCCATCCTGCATTTATGTTTCTGCACAGATCATTTCACTGATCCAAGGGCTGCTTGGGGGGATTGCTGGGGGAGCTTTTTTTAAACCACGGGCACGGTGTTGGTGGCTTTGGACAAGAGAGCCATGAATTGTTTCCAACACTCAGCCCCTCACCTGTCTGGATGGTGTGTGAGGGCTGACAGACAGATGGATGGATGGACAGCCCGTGCTCTGTGTGAGAATGCAAACAGCTGAGCCAAAGCTTAATCCTCTCCCCAGCCCCTGACCTTTTTATTCAGGCTTGCACCTGGCAGGAGCAGCAATCATTCATGGATGTGGCCTCGGAAACAGCTGCGGATCTGACACTGGAGTTAAATTTAAAAAGGGTGGTGTAGGCATCCCTGTGAGGGGGGTAAATCAACAAAATCACTGCCCAGGCCAACTTTAAAGAGACAACGGGGCTTGAAGGATATCAGCCGAGGCCTGCAGGTCTCTCCTGCTGGATACAATGATGTTTGTGCAGAAAACGTTTGCAGAACTGGGGCACGGAGACCTGAGTGTGTTGCTGTGACTCACTGCAGGGCCGGGCCGTGAGCAGAAACAGCTCCAGGGCAGCTGGGAAGGGGAATGGGATCAGCCTCGGGGTGAGCTGGGCAGGGTTTTGTGGCCAACAACGAGGGGATGAGCAGCTGCTGCAAGAGCTCTGTCCCACTTTGTGCCGCAGCTCAGTCAGACCTGGCTGAGGAGCTTCTCAGCAGAGAGCTGCAAATCCCTTCCCAGTACAAAAATATTTTATTCCACCAGAGCAGTTCTCAGCTTGGATCTGGCTGGGCACTGCCCACCTGCAGAACAGACCAAGCTAACCCAGTGCAGATTGCTGCCAGTGCTGTATTTCCTGCAGCCTTTTTTTTAGCAGGAACCTGGAGTGCAGTTAGGAATAACCTGGCTGTCCCAGCAGAAGGCTGCACCATAGGAATTGCTGTTTTCCACGGAGCTAAACACGAGGAAAATATATTCATTGTAGGGGAGAAAGACTAAATGTCTGATTCTGGCTTTAAAATTAGGCCGTTTTTAACAAGCAGAGCAAGATTTGCAATAAAATGTCAATTTGTAAATGTTTGGTAGCAAGGCACTGTAAGACAGCAGATGGAGGTGTGAAAGGGGTTTGGGTTTTTTCCTGTCTAACACCTCCTTTCTCCAGCACTCTTCCTCTGTTTTAAGAATAACACTCCTTCAATAATGACTCACAGCCAGTCCCACAAAAAAATCCTGGCTGTCAGAAAAACTGCTGGGTGTCTGACAGGAGTGCAGCTTTGCAGGGAACATTGGTTTCTTGTGTCCCTGCTGAAATCACAGCTCGGGGATTGTTCTTCTAGAAAAGTGTCCCTACTTAGAGATTCCAGGCACAAGGCAATTACACCTGGCTTTCCTTGCTGGATGTAATTAATAGATGTGGGTTTTCTTCACAGGCACATGGAATGGGCCACGCTGTCCAGAGCTAGGAGATGAAAATTCCCCAGGAAAATCAGGCCTCTCTTCTGGGAAAGATGGATAAACCCCACGGTGCACCAGGGCTGGAATATTCCCCACATCCTGCTAGATCCTCTGCTAATCAGGAAAGAAAAGAGATTCCCCCGCTCAGAAGGGAATAAAGACATCCTGAGGGATAATCCAGCAGAGGAAGCTGGCAGAGCCACGGCCCTCTCTCACCTCGCAGAGTTTGCAGTTCTGTGGGGAAGCTAAAACCTCAGGAAAAGAGCAATTTTTGGTCTTCCTGGAAGGTAACAACGCTGCCCTGTGCAACACAGTTACTGCCAGAGCAGCTGCAGGGATGGGAGCACATTTCTCAGTTGTTGGGGCAGGGAATTGTGCTGGGATTCCTGGGTTCTTCCCCCAGCTCTGCCTTTGATTTGTGGTGTGTGCAGACCCCGCAATTTGTTTCAGTTTTCCCCATCTGTGAAACGGAGATAAGATCGCAGGGGAATTGTAAAGTGTGGCTCATTAATGTTTATTAGACAGAGGGAAATCCTTAAATGAATGGCACTGTATTCCAGGAGGACAAAGTTCAGGACTGCAAAGGGGTTGATTAAAACCAAATCTGCTATTCCCAGGCTGGGAGGACAAAGAAAAAAAGAGAATTGAAAAACCTTACCTAGCCCTATGTCTGCCAGAAGAAGGATGTGATTTCAATAAAACCATGCAGACTGCAAGTCTGTGTGCATAAATGTGTGCCTATTAAAACCATTAAATCCTTTTTGGTAAATACACACCAAAAAGTGAAATGAAGTTTCAAATGTGTATCTGATCACCATTAATTGTAAATTACCAGCGGCAACATGACATAAAGTAAATGGTGAGGCAATAAATATGGTATTTTCCATAAAGGGGTACACCAAGAGTGTATTGGCACATTCCACTATTTCTTTTTTGTCAGATTGTTGCAAAACAGCTTATTGTGGGATTTTATAATGCCAGGCTGTTGGCAGACTAAATTAATTGTAGTTTACACACAGCTGAAGGTGGCAACATCGGGCACTGATGACTTATCTTCCAAGCCTCAGAGTGCACGTTCCTAGTGGGGAAATATTTCTCCCGTTGTGCCAGAGGCAAAAACTGAGGGAATTTGGGATAACCAGACTCAGTGCATGGCCTGAATTTGCTCCTGGTGTGACACCAAATTTCCTTTGTGATTATTTTTACTGATAGAGCCTAAGGGAGGGTGAAACAACACTGTGTAAGGGGAGCAAATATTGAGCTGCGGGCGAAACCCACCACAAAAATCGCGTTTTGGGGAGAGCTGGGCTGCGGCTGGTTTGTGTTCAGCGTTCAGAGCTTGCCACCTTCAGGACTGCAGTGAATTCACACGAGTGCTGCAGAGCCGGGGCGGGTTCACTCCTTCATCCCAGGGAGTTCTGGGGTTATTCAAGCCCTCTAAAAATCACATTTGTTACCCGGAGTGCAATATTCTTCACATCCCAGAGATACACCGATTATTTATTTCAGCCTTGCCGAGCTTGGGAATTAATCTCACAGATCAGGCAGCCCAGCTCTCAAAACTTGTTACTATTTCCACATTTTAGCAAACAAAGGAATTAGTGGTCATTTGCCACGACTCACCCAGTCCACTTGTTCATTAGTATTCTGTCTTCTGGTGGTTAATGATTCGCTTCTGATGCTAATTAGTGCCGTGCTGAGTCTTGCTCTTCTTTGGGGTCAGTGGGTTTCTTGGGTCACAGAATTACCAGAATTACCACAATTACCTTTTACCCATTTGGAGCTAAATTGGGTTTATCAGTTTCTTCCGTTCAGCCAGATGTCCCATAAATTCTGCATTCTTTGTGTCCTCTGCCACAGGGTATCCTTTTTTTTCCCCCTCAGCTTTGTTAATCTTCCCCTAGGTCTATCATTGAAGCGTGTCCAGCCCTAAACTTCTAAAATTCTAAAAAGTAATTAGTTCTTTTTCTAACACATCACTTAGAGTTTGTTGGCAGCTCTCTGTTTCAGAGGTTGAATCTTGTCTCTTGTTGATCAGGCTTGAAACTATAAAAAGATCAAATACCCAAGAAGTTTTTCTCCTTTCAGGAAGAGGTTTTGGTGAAGCAGGTTTTTTTTCTCAATATTTTATTATTTTCTATACGGGTACAATTGTTTTGTTCAGTATTGTGTCACAGCCTAATGTAACACAATATGACACTTAGCTGACCTATGGCAAGAGAATATCACTCTGATTTATGACAGAATTCGAGATCGTTTCTTGTCCTTTCGATTTTAAAACGTGGCAAAATGTTTTCTTTCTAATCCGGCTCGTTCCATCAGGACATTTATGTGAGGGCCCAAATGTCAAGTTTTGTCACGAAATACATCTGAGCAGTGCGGTCTGGTGGGAGTTATCCCAGCCCATTGATTTCTTCAACCCTTCCAACCCTTCGCAGTTGGTAATTTTGTGACTTTGGTCATTTTTTCGGGCGATTCCGCGGCTCTGAGGGGAGAGCGGGGGGGGCGTGGCCTAACGGTGAGGCGGGAAGGGGTAGGGGCGTGGCTTAATGAGGAGGCGGGGGCACTATGGGGGCGTGGCTTATAGAGGCGGGCAGTCTGGAGGCGTGGCTTAACGATGAGGCGGGAAGCTGTAGGGGCGTGGCTTATAGAGGCGGGCAGTCTGGAGGCGTGGCTTAACGATGAGGCGGGAAGCTGTAGGGGCNGGCCCGGGGGGCGCGCACGGGGGGTTCCCGCGGGGGCGCGCGCGGGTTTCCCGCCAGGTGCGGCGGTGGGCGGGGCCGCCAGGTGTGAGCCAGGTGAGCCCCGGCAGCCGCCATGGATGGCCCCGCCTTGCCCATCCGCCGCTCCCGCCGCGAGCTGGTGGAGGCCGTGCGGGAGCGGCCCTTCCTCATCGTCACCGGCGAGACGGGCAGCGGCAAAAGCACGCAGCTGCCCAGGTACCTCTACGAGGCAGGTAACGGAACTCTCCCCGCCGCCCCCTCCGCGGGATGTGGCACACAAGCACCGATTAACTCATGTTGTAGTCCCCCTGTCCCCTCGCGGGTGACGCAGGTTCGGGCTGGGCTGTGGGGAGAGGAGGTGGCTTGATGAAACCTTTTAAATAAAAAACCCAAACTATGACCATGTGGATATTACAAAGGTACGTGTTATAAAGTGACCTGGAGCAGCACAACTCAGTGTCCATCCATCACCGGGGGTGTGCATCCTGGAGAAGGCTCCAGAGGTGATTTTAGAGCCCCTCCCAGTACCTGGAGGAGTGTGGAGTGACAGGACACAGGGAATGGCTTCCCACTGCCAGAGAGCAGGGTTAGGTGGGATATTGGGGAGGAATTGTTCCCTGTAAGGATGGGCAGGTGATGGCACAGAGAATACGCTCCATCCCTGGGAAGCGTCCAGGCTTGGACAAGACTTGGAGCAACCTGTGACAGCAGAAGGTGTCCCAGGAGGGGATGGAACGAGATGATCCTTAATGTCCCTTGTGTGTCCCCCTCCCCAGGGCTGGCCAAGCACGGCGCCATCGGAGTGACTCAGCCGCGGCGTGTGGCCACCGTGTCGGTGGCACAGAGGGTGGCCGAGGAGATGGGCTGTGACCTGGGCTCCCTCGTGGGCTACCAGGTCCGCTTCGACGACTGCACCTCCGAGGTGGGGCCCTGGGGCTGTGCTGGGGTCTGTGGGCTGGCTCAGTGTCTGTCCCCGGCTCTTTGTGTCCTGTGACTCGTTTGAGGGTGTTTTTTGGGCACCTGTGGTGTGCTGGACGGATGTGGGGTCTGTGTAGAAGTGTTTGCTTTGAAACAAAAGGCCAGGCTGGCAGCTGAGTGTGTGATTGAACCTTGCAGGACACTGCCATCAGGTACATGACTGATGGGTGCCTCCTGAGGCACATCCTGGCAGATCCCCTCCTCAGCAAGTACAGTGTCATCATCCTGGATGAAGCCCACGAGCGCAGCCTCAGCACTGTGAGTGTCACCTCTGCTTTTTTTTGGGTCACACTTTCTCCTTCTTTGTGCTTCCTTTCACCTCAGCACCATCCCCAGGGGTTCTGGCTGACTCTCCATGGATGTGCTTTATCCTTTTGCTGTCCTGAGAGCACAGAGCTGCTGCTTTGTGTAGTCCATAAATTAAAAATAAGGTTTGGCCTCTAATTGTGTAGTAGTTGATGCATTTAAGTGCAGTTAAAACTTTGCTGGCTGTTGAATACTCTCCCAGAATTTCCAGGAGTTTGAAGCCAGAGCACAGCTAGAATACTAATTAAAAAAAAAAACCAAAACAAAACAAAAAACAAACCAAAACAAAATACACAAATAAAAGATAAAAGCCAGAACACCTCTCTTGCCCTAAAGCCCAATGTTTCTGAGGGTGTGTATGTGACTGTGCAAAGAGATTATGGTTTTTGGGTCCATGGAAGCATCTAGATCTGAGCCCCAAAAGCTTTCAGAGGTCACCCTGACCCTTGTGTGGCCAGCAAAGGGACATTAAAGTCACTGAGACCTCAGGAGATTGTGCCAGACAACCTCCTGCTTCAGCAAACAACCTCCTAGTGCAGCTGGGAAAAGGGGAAAATGCTTTCCTGAATCCCAGTGTGCCCTCAGGCATCTGGGGGTGTTGCAAATGGCTGAGCTGGAGTGGTGGAAGGAGCAGGTTTGTAATTCAGGGCAGCACAGAGTAAAATCAACTTGCTGAGGTCGTAGCAATTAAATAAAAACTAAGAAAGCTGCACACACAGAGGCTGGAAAATGGAGTGAAAAATGGGTCTGAGGCAGCTTCTCACAAATGACTTGAGCAAGAAAGTATAAAAATGAAAAACAAAGGAGTTTAAGTTACACTGGTGTTTATAGACACCAGCTCTGTGAGAAGAGCTGCTAAAAAATTAATTAAACTCTAGAAACCAAAATGCCCAGGGTAAAAACATGTTTTCTACAGAGTGCTTAGGCCTGGAATATTTGATTTTCACTGTATCAATGGGATAAAATCATCAAACTTCCAAATTGCTCAGGCTCTTCTAACAAAACCAGGCTGCTAACCTCAGCTGTTTCTGGTTTTCTGCTAGGATATTCTGTTTGGTTTGCTGAAGAAGCTGTTCCTGCAGAAGAAGCCAGCAGGCAGGAGGACAGACATGAAGGTGGTGGTCATGTCAGCCACCCTGGATGTGGAAAAGCTCTCCGAGTTCTTTGGGCACTGCCCAGTGCTGCACATCCCAGGAAGGAGTTACCCTGTCCAGGAGATATTCTGCAACCTGCTGAGCCCCAGGGATGTGGGCAGCTCTGCCTATGTCACAGAGGTCTGGCCTGGTTTGTTCTCTCTGTGGTTTTTTGGGGTGACTTTCAGCTGGGGGAGGCCACAAGAATGAGCTGCTGTGGTGTGTTCTCAGCACCTCTGCAGGGAATGGGGCAGGATCAGTGGGTATGGTGAGTCCTAGAAAGAGTTCAATGGGATTTCAACTGTTTTTTTGGCTTGTTTGTTGTTCATTCCAGGCTGTGAAGGTCACCCTGGATATTCATTTAAATGAACCAGAAGGTGACATCCTGGTTTTCCTCACAGGTGAGAATTTTCCTGCTTGCTCCAGGTGAATCATGGCATTGCCAGAAAAGCTTCCAAATCCTGCCTGGTTTCTCCCAGAGCAGTGAGAAGGGAAAGGTGCAGCTTGATGCACAAAGTCCTGTGGAGTGGTGGTTTTCAGAGCCTTTCAGGAATAGCCAGGTTGACTCTGTGCTGTCTGCATGGTTTAATTTGTTGGTAATTCTGTAAAAATAATTATTTCAGCTGTAAAATCCTACATCAATGCATGAGCCAGGCCCTTAGAGATCTTCTAAGGAAAATTCTTGGTGAGAAGCCCTGTGGAAAGGCTGGATGTCACCTCCTAATTAATTCCTAAATAACACCCCTCTCATAAATTCTTTTAATTTTCATGATATTGACAGCTCTGCATGCTGACAAAACAACCTCGCTTAGAGGTGTTGCAAACCAGGAAGGCAGAGCTGCAGCTCATTGGGTCACTGGAGTGCTCCTGTGTGTGTCTTTCAGGCCAGAATGAGATAGAGAGAGCCTGTGATGTGCTGTTCAGGAGAGCAGAGTCCATCGATTACCGCTACGAGGTGCAGGACCAGGCTGTGGAGGGTCTCCTCATCCTGCCCCTCTATGGCTCCATGTCCACAGGTCAGCACCAAGTCCCACTCAGTCACATCAATCTCAGCTGGAGGAGCTGTTGCAAACATCATCCTCATCACATTTTCTGTTGGGGTTGGGAGAAGGGTGGTGATTAAGCCCTTTGTTATAATATTGTGGCACTTTTTGGTGGGGTTTCTTTGTGGTCATCATGGAGTAAATCAAACTTCAGCCTTCTCTGCTTGCACAGGAGCCTCCAGTCAAAATCCAGATCTACTGGATATGATTTCAGGATCCTCAGTTAGTAAGGGGATATTGAGGAATTGAAAGTCCAGATGACCTCTTATTTTGTTTATTTTATTTTTATTTTTATTTTATTTTATTTTATTTTTAATTTTTTAAATTTTCTATTATTTTTTTAAATTTTAAATTTTTTTTGCTTTA
>VWYE01027667.1:167965-237923 GCA_013398995.1 Alaudala cheleensis | reverse complement strand
AAGGGAGTGATCCGCCCCAAAATAGCCCCTCCCGGCGCCGCATCCCGGCCGCCGCTCCCATTGGCGCGGCTCGCCGGGATCCCTCCGCGCGGCCGGCCGGCGGGGCGGCAGGTGCGGGTATCCTTCCGCGGCGGTATCCTTCCGCCGGCGGGGGCAGCTTCCGCACGGCCCCGCTCCGCCATCGCGGCTCCGCTCCGCCCGCACCGCTGAGCCCGGCCCGGCCCGGAGCNCCGGGCCGGGCCGGCGGGTCGCGGGTTCCTCTGCGCTTCCCAGGGGTAAAATCCCGGCCCAGCGCGGGGTCTGCAAGGCACGGGGATGGGGCGGGTGAGTCGGGCAGGTGGCCGAGCTGCGTCCGTGTGCCGCTTAATTGTATTTATTTGAATGGTGTGAAAGCCTGTGTGGTTCTCAGGACGGGCTAAAAGCGTTTTGCCGGTGTTGCTGGTTGTAATATCACGTTCTGGAAGGAAAAGCACGTATTGCAGGGAGGTGTGGGAGCTGCTGCGGCTCCCTGCAGTGCAGCTGTGGCAGTGCAGGTGCCCAGGTGCCAGCTCTGCTGTCCGCTGGCCTCTCCCCAAGCGCGGCTCGGGCTCTCACTGCACCAGAACCACACGCTAATAGTTTAGTTCCGAGTGATGGAGCTTTAATTTCTCTTCAGGTGACTTCCTGGAGGCGCTGGTAGCGCATCCCAAAGGAGGGGATTGGTGTGTGCCTCCCTGGCCGTGGGTGAAGCTGGAGCGCAGGGAGGGGTCTGGAAGTGCTGATCCAGTTGTGCAATGGGCACTTCCTATCTGACAGGTCTGAAGGGCGAAGTGCTACCAGCCACGGTGTTGTTAAGCTCGGTTTCACTGCCGGGGAGTGTTTTTTTGAGTAGAATTTGTCTAATAAAGCATTGACCAACCTGGCCAAGGTCTTGTGGCAGCCTGCTGCCCTGTGTCTGTGTTTAGTTTGTGGTCAGGGCACTCATGTAGTGATGGATTTGCATGATTTACAGTGACTTTTTTGCCTAACTCAAACGGAAAGCAGTTCACTTCTAGGCACCTTGCTCAAAGAACCATTGCAGAATATATATTTGAAGGTTACACCTGTTCATAGTGTCCAAATAAACGCTGCTCTGGTTGTTGTTTAGGTGGGCAGCTGAGCACTGAATGATTTCACTCCAGTATCAGTTTAAAGGCAGGCCAGAATTCATAGCTGAGGTGTCTTTGTAGTGAGCAGCACTGCCAGGAGAATCTCAGGAGTTGGCCAGAGCTTCACCTTGTCCTGGTGGTGGCAAAGCCCAGAACCAGGTCCTGAGGAGGTTCTTTGCACTCAGGTGAAACTCATCTCTGGGCAGCCCAGCTGTTTATAAAGCATTGTGCCAATGCACCTCTGATGCATTATTTAAGCCCCAAACCTTGCATGTGACCCACTGCCAGGTCTCTAATGACATGAGTACTGTTACATAATGAAACTCATCTGCTTCACACCACAAGTGCTGGGAACTTTGAGGCCAGCACTACGGTGGAACAGGACTGTTCTGCCTCCAGACTGATGAATCTGTTTGTTTGGGGTTGGATTTGCATTTTTTTCTCTGCCTGTGCCCATTCAGTGTGGAGCACTGGCTGAACCAGTATCTTTTACAGCTGCACACAGGAGCTGATGGGTGTGCACCCCTCGGAGCCTGGCTGCACGTGGCTCTTGCCCTTCATGCCTCTGAACTTCCTCCTTTCATTTCATGGAAAAAACTTCAGAGGAATTTGGATTCTAGGAGTTTATTGCTTTTCTGCTGAAGTTTCTGACATCAATTTTGAGAGCAGAACCACTGATATTGCAATGTTTTTGCTCTCCAGGCTGCTCCTAGGAAATCCTCAGGGACTCAATAGTACAATTTCTTGAACTGTACCTGACCCACATTGTCTAGGAATCTTGTTGTACAGGTGTTGTGCAACACCTTGCAGGTTTGTAGTGATGCTTAATGAAAGGTGAGGTACCCAACTGGAGCCTTAGCCATAAAAAGTAGGGGATGGATTTGAATGAGAAAGTTCCTGCAGGCTGTTATTGAAATCAATCAATACACACTGTGTGTTCCTAATTCTCCTTGGATTCATTATCAGAGGTTAAAAAATGGTCAAGTACAAAGCTTGTCCAGCTTCAAGCCAGTCCATTACCTGTTGCTGTTGGCAGCTTGGCTGTGGCATTTGGGAATGAAAAGGTAAAAGCTCCAAAAACCTTGTTCCTAAATACCTCATGTCTTGGGGGCACAGTGCTTTGTACCCCAAATTGGAGCTCAAGGTGTACTTTGGACAAGCAGTTAACTTGCTAGGGAGGAGGGAGCTTCCTGAGGAGTGTAAAACCAAAAAGTGTTGTCAGGTTTCAGGGTTTGTTTGTCTGAGTCCCATCATGTGCTCTGCAATCTCAGCAGCCCCAGG
This sequence comes from Alaudala cheleensis, assembly GCA_013398995.1. Classification (NCBI taxonomy): domain Eukaryota; kingdom Metazoa; phylum Chordata; class Aves; order Passeriformes; family Alaudidae; genus Alaudala; species Alaudala cheleensis. The sequence goes on along the minus strand of VWYE01027667.1, from coordinate 235,515 downwards.
TGTGCAGGCTGTTTGTTATCTGTGTGGTGTCTGCTGCACTTCCCTGCCTGGCCACCCAAGAACATCAACAACAGGCTGGGCACAAACTTCCCTTGGGAATTTTCAAGGAGGAACCTGATTCCTGTGCTGTCAAAACTCATGTTATAAAACTTTATATAGCTATTTTTTTTTCCCAAAGTGACTATGAGGAAACAATCCACTGTGCATGTAGTGGGAGATCAGAGTTCAGTGCGTGGGATGATTGTAAATCTGACTGCTCCTGTCCAGGCTTCAGGGATTCCTAAAATGTGCCTGTGTGTGTTTGAGGGGGAAAGTAAAACAGCTGCTTACTGTAGTGGGTCAGTGGAGCTTTTCTGAGATGACAAGTTCTTGATGAGTGAGAAGGAACCAGACTAATTAGGAGGTGATGAACTGTGATTGCCAGTTAATTTAACCACACTACCCTGAAATAAACACTGAACTTGGACCAGGCCCACTGCTGTACTGAGTGAAGGCATTAATAAATACTCCTCTGAATCTAAATATTTTTGTAAGACAGTGTAAAGAAAACTGCCAGCTCAGGCTGTGCACTTGATACCGAGACAGAACTGCTTTTTTAACACTAGGAAAAAGGGGTTTGTTTCTATTGTTCATTGATGGAGCAAACCTGAATGGCAGCTGTGCTGTTCTGCTGTGGTGGTGCTTGGATGGCTCTTGGAATCACAGCTGTGCCAGAGAATAAAACAGGACAGCCAAGGCATCAGAGAATAAAACATATAAACTCAATACTTTGCTCTAAAAATGACAAAGAGCAAAATTCTTCCATGTATTATGCTGACAGTGAGTTTAATACAGCCTAAAACATTAAATCTCTGCTGTAACAGCATTACTTTGAAGCAGTTATATCCTCTGTTAATAATACAAGTCAGGAATTAGAGCACTGTTGTGCCTAATGCTGTTTTGGTGGGATTCTTGCTCTCTGCTTCTTAGTGAATCCAAATTCCCAAAGCAAGTTTAGAGTTTTCCTACAGAGGGAAAATACATAGCAGAGAATTGAAATGTCTCGTGGAGAGAGAGATTGTGTGTGTGTCAACTAATTGGATAGGAGCAATTAGTTAAGCAGTTTATGAGCTGTTCTGGGCAAGTCCCTCGCAGCAGGCACTGAGGTGCAGGGCCCTGCCTGCCTTGGTGGCTGTGCTGATTTAGTGCTTCCTGCTGGGATTGGAGCCTCAGCCAAACATAAGGGATGGGATTCAGTGGTTCTGAACCCCAGTTTCAGCAGGTCCAGCCTCAGTGGTGGAACTGAAGCAGCCCCACAGCACCTCTGTGGCTGCTGAGAGCTGGTGGTGCCTCAGCTGGGGCTGAGGGTGAGGCAGAAAATAGGAAGGATATAGAAATAGGAGAGCCCTTGAATGTTAGAGAGGTCCCTTATCTGTTGCAAACATGACTTCCTAGGCTGCCACAAGCTGTAACTCTTACCTTGCTCTGGTAAATGTGGAATGCTTTGCTGTGGGCTGGCTGTGGGACTCTCAGAAGTGCAGGCGGTGACTGAGAGAGCATCACAAACACAAATGGTTTTGTGTGACTTAACTTTGCTTTCCTGAATTTTCATGTGTGGAATTAAAAGAGCAGCTGAAGTGTAGCCTGGTGTCTGCCTTGGTCAATCAAAGCCTAGGAAAGCAAGGCCTGGGATAGAGCTAATATGACTCATTGCACACTGAAGAGCTTCTCAAAAATAAAACAGGGAATTTTCCAGTTTAGTGGCGTTTTCCAGCTCTGTGATTTCCAGCAGCATGTAGATAAGGAGTCTCTGGGCAGGGGCTGAGCAGCTGCTTGTGGCCACAAGAGCAGTGCTTATATCCTGTTGAGTGTGAGAGCTGAGGTGAAATGTGTGCTCAGCACTTCCGTGCCCTTCCTCGTAGGCAAGGAGAAATTATGTGACAGCTAAGCAGACTGTCACAAGAAAGGGAACCTTACAGGAAGGGGTCAACAAAGAGACTCCTGTCAGCAGTTTTATCATTCAGTTTGATGTCCCACACATGTGACAACTTCTCTGGCTAAGTTACCAAGAATGCACTTGAATTATCTCCCAGTGAAAAAATAATTCTGGTAATCAGGCTTGCTACATTACAATGAGTCACATCTCAGATAAATGCTGCCACAGAATTCCATGGTCCAGCAGAGCCTGCAAGTGACTGAAGTGTCTGATCTTGGGTGAGATGAGTCCTTGGAGGAGACATCTCTGCTGAACACAAGAGTTGCTGCTGTCCCTGACAATCTGTTTCATGGTTCCACTCCACTGGAGCAGCTATTCCACAGAACACTTTATTCCTAACAGGAGTCTGGTGTAACTGATCTTTCCAGCAAATGGTGGTGTAAAATAACTCAAACTGTAAATCAGTTGCCCAAGCACATTTAGCAAGTTCTGCTTTCATAGCTTCTTGAAAGCCAAGGAAGTGGGGTTTGTAGTAAAATGTAGCAATGTCTCAAATTCCTTTTTTGTGTGTGTGTTTTTGAATCAGTGAAGTGTAGTGGACCTAGTACAACATTAAATATTTGGAGGTTTTTCCCTTTGTAGGAAAGAGAAGAAGAGGTGGAAAATCTGCCAAAACCCCCTGTAGTCCTTTAGTTGTAATTCAACTCCTGAGTTTGTGCATGGAATAGTATTGAAATTTTCACAATAAAAGCCTTCAAAGAAATATTTGCTGTCATGTGTCCTAACAGTAATCTTCATCTCTGTTTGCTTTGCTTAGCTTTATAAACATGCCTGCCTCACTCACCTGAACTTCAGCCTGTTTGGGCAGGAAAACAACCTATATTCCAGGGAATGCTCTCTGCTCAGGAGTTCTGTGCAGCCAGGAAATTCCCTGTTGGCTTTACCAGCTGGGCAAGGAAGTGCCACTCTTGTGTAACCAAACAGAGACTGTCAGAGTCAACTTCCTGAGCCTTGCAGCAGATGTGGTTCATCCACTTGGTTTGTTGAGATGAAAGATGCAATGTTGGCTGTAGGAGTTTGTGTGCTTTGAGACCTTGCTGATGGTTGCACCTCCATCAGAAAGCTTCTCCAGGCTTTCTCCAGAGCTCCTGTGCCAATCCTCTAAATCTTTGCAGAGAAATACCTTGCCTTTGATAACAGAAATGTAAAAAGTCTCCCACCTGGGGTTGGTGCCTCAGACCTGGCACTAGCAGATGGCAGTTTGCTGGTGATTAAGGTAAATCTGTCTTCAATATCCAGGCACCTTTGATGTGGTGGTTTTGTCTGGAGCTCCCTAAGAGGTCCTGCCATCTGCTGGGACTTGCTGCTCCAATTTGTTCTGTCGACAACCTCTGAGTGTGGTGCTGTGAGATATTGCCAGGCAGAGTGCTCAGCTCTCTGCAGCTGCCCCCTCTACCAAATTAACAACGAAATTTAGTGCTTGAGAAACGATTTGGCACTTGTCAAGCCTGCAGCCTTAGCAAAAGGAAATGCCATGTCCCAGTAAGTCACTCCAGCTCTACCAGATCAAACTCCCACATCTTCAAACCTTCCCCCCCTGCAGGAGTGTGATTGGGTTGTGTGTAACCCCAGCTCATGGACAATGCCAGAGTGCCAGGTCTAGAGGTTCTGGGGTGCTGGACATCAAACACTCACTTAAATCTGAGTAGAAGAGTTCTGACCTGCCAAGGAGTTAGTGTTTGATTTATTTTTATTTTTTTAATAGCTGTCAAATGCTGTCACCTGAAAGTTTCCTGGCTTTATTGTCAAAATATTCTCCATGTAATCTAGAGCATCCATCCAAGTGAATTCTGTGAGGGTTATTCTGTTAACTTGCTGTGCCATTGCTCAGATCTTATTTGTTCCTCACATGTGCTGCTGCAGAGCCTGGGCAAAGGGGAAGTGGAGTAAAACCCTCTTTATCAGGAACTGCAAACAGGCAGGAGCAGAGCAGCTGGGGCATGGCCTCCTTGGAGCTGCTGCAGAGCACAGCTGATAAGAGCTGAGTGCTCCAAACCAGCACAATCATCCTCAAATGGCTTTGAAGGTCTCGCCCTTCTTGGGACATCTTGTGCTTTAAGGTCTTCCAGAAAGCAAAATATCAGAATATTAGAGCTGATAGTTCTTCTAAGAGTAGAAAACTGGAGTTGTTAAGGTGTGGACAAGCTGGATATCTGTGTGATCTACCATGGACTGACCATGACTGCATTTTCACTGTTAAAAATGCAGTAAACTTTATTCCCCACTGACATCCTCCTCATACAGCAGCTTTGCAGAAGTGCTGTTAGCTGAACTGTTTTGTTGCAAGCTGTACAAGAAAGGTAATTTCAAGGTGGGTATTGAAAGGCTGTGGGGAGCAGGCTGTGGCTCAGAGGAGGAAGTGGTTTATTGATAATTTCTGTGTTGAGCAGGGCCGTGGCTGAGCCATTGCTGATTTCTGTAGTGCCCAGCTCTGCCTCCTGCTGAGACAGACCTGGGCTAATTGCTAGACAGGGAGCTTTTTTTAGCTGCACAAAGATAAAGATAAAGCTCAGACACCTCACGTGTGATGTTAAGCTTGAAACAGTGATAGCTGCCAAAGCCAGTGGATGAGCTCAGGGAGGAAAGCTGGTGAGAGTGAGGGCTGAGGCTGCAGGGCCAGTATGGTGAGTTCAGTGGGCTTTAAACCATGTGAGGGGGCTCAGACATTGAGCTCTTAATGGTTAAGTTGTAAATGGACCTTGAAGACAAGATACCAAGTCCTGCTGGGCTTAGTTGAAATTGTGCAACACAGTGTGTTGTGCAGGTTTGGCTGTTTTGTATCCAAAAAAAGGCAAAGTGTGATACTTCCTGTGACATTCACAAAAACTGTTTGTGGCTATACCAAGATAATAATGCTCAACCTTTTTTTTTTTCTCTTCCAGCTCCAAAATCTGGGCATCAACCCAGCAAACATTGGGTTCAGCACTCTGACAATGGAGTCTGACAAATTCATCTGCATCAGGGAGAAGGTGGGAGAGCAGGCTCAGGTGGTGATCATTGACATGAACGACCCCAGCAACCCAATCCGAAGGCCCATTTCAGCTGACAGTGCTATCATGAACCCTGCCAGCAAAGTCATTGCATTGAAAGGTATGAAATCCTGCTATGGGGCTTTTTGAAGTGCTTGGAGAGCTTTCTGTAGAAAAGTTTATGGTCTCCCAGGTATTTGATGTGGGAGGATCCTGTAGCAGTTTAATGAGAGCTTGAGTTGTATGCATTTTTAGTTTTTCTGGAGGAAGCTGGGCAGGGAGCTTCAGCTGAGGCTTCCTGCCATTTTGCTGATCATTAGGATGTTTTTTTTTTTCCTTCAGTCCAAATGCTTGCAGCTTCTGAGCAGGGAGAGCTGGAAGCCAAGTGTGGGCTTTAAGGAATCATGTTAGAGGGAGGTGAGACCCAAGAGGTCTCTCAACTAAACCTTTCCTTAGAGACAGGAAAACTAAGACTGGGAAGGGGGGACAGATACTCCTGAAGGCCTTAGTTTGGCCTTGCTGAAAGGGGCCAGTGCATATTTATTATATCAGTCAGTGATAAGAGGAGTAAAACTATGCAGGGAAGACTTGTGTGGTGAAGGAAGTACAAGGTCAGCCAGCTTGGTATCTCTGATGTTACAGAGAACAAGCATTCCTCTGGAGTCTCCAGAAATGTCCATCCCTTCCCCTCAGAGGCCCAAAAAGCTTTAAGTGCAGTCATTCTAGAAGTGCATGCATTGCTAATGGAAAGATTTGTATGTATGCAATGTTACCTGACTTTGACTTTAATACTGTGCTACTGTTTTGTCACAACTTTAATGCTTTCTTGTGTGTGCAGATGGTGAGTTACTTCAATTGACTCTACCTAGTACCTGTTGTGTCTTATGACAAGAAAAAGCAGAATAAAATGGCTCAGATTGATGGTGCACATGGCTGAACAGTGGTGTTTGAGCAACTGAAAGCCTAAAACTCAGAGGTTTTTCATGCCCTCCTAAACAAGGGATTCCAAACAAGATTCCAAAAATTAACCCACTCAAGAACCCAAAGTGTCCTTAAATCATTGGGATCTTGATACTGAGCTTTTTATGAACAGGACTGACCCTTTTGACTCAAGTCTAGATTTTGCCTGGTAATATTCCTTGCCTAGCATGTAGGAATGTGTTACCTGAATGTCCTCTCCCTTGACCCTAAAGCTCCAGCTGCACTAGATGTGGAAACAAACTGCTGCCTGTAGCCTGAGTAACTCTGTAGTAGAGAGATTTCTCCAAGTTCTGGAGAAACTCCTGACTCAGCATCTTGCACCAATTGCTGAACTAATGGCTGTGAACTAAACCAGCCCTTGGTGAGTGCAGGCACCAGCCCCTGTGGCACCCTGACTTCCTCAAGCTGGGCCACAGTTTGTAACTGTGGCAGATATTCTGGCCTGAATCCAGTTCCATGGGGTCTTTTCTATTCCTCCTGGGCTACACTTGTGTGTGCTTAAATTACTCCCTTCCATAAGCAGTAGAACTGGACAGAACCTTTTTTTTCTTCTCAACAGGAAGAAATCATTTCTTAGGGCCACTGTATTAGAAAAACTGGTAGAAATGACTTTAGGTGGCTGTTCAGGATGTTTGTATGCACCATTCTATGTGATTTGGAGAAGTTTTCCTCTTGCCTTCTAGAGCTTGTGCTGGTCCCTAGACTGCTTCCCTTGCACAGTTGCTGTCAGTCTGGTTTGCAGTCAGTAGCTGTGTCTCCCATTAGTGCAACCCCAAGGTTTTGGTTAATTAGCCTGAATTACAGAAGCCCTCTGACTGTTCCATGTTGTGCCCTTTTAATACTTAAAACAGATGTGGACATAGTTTTGAATGCCACTGGCATAGCTTCCCTCACAGCTGCAGAGAGCCTCAGCATGACTGTAACCTGGTTTTGGTGTATGTGAAGTATCCTCCAACCCATTTGTGTGAAATGAAACTTCTGTCTCCTACCAACCCATTCTCCACATCTGTTTGATTGCTCAGTAGTGGCAAATAGGTAAAAATCAGCCCTAGGAGTGTGGGCTGGTTCAAAGTGAAAGCTGATCCCTGAAGGTCTGCCAGTGTAGAGCAGCTTTTTCTTGGAGGAATCCCTCAGGGTTTGATGTCCTGCTCTGTCACATCCCTAACAATGCCGTCTCTTCTAGCTGGGAAAACGCTGCAAATCTTTAACATTGAAATGAAGAGCAAGATGAAGGCTCACACCATGACAGATGATGTCACCTTCTGGAAGTGGATCTCTCTGAACACGGTGGCCCTGGTGACAGACAATGCAGTTTACCACTGGAGCATGGAGGGGGAGTCCCAGCCCGTGAAGATGTTTGATCGCCACTCCAGCCTTGCTGGCTGCCAGATCATCAACTACAGGACTGATGCCAAGCAGAAGTGGCTCCTGCTGACTGGAATATCTGCACAGGTACTTCACCTCCAGGAAGGTGTGGGAACCTCAGAGCTTGTTGTGTCCTCCTACAGGAACAGGACTGTTTGTTTTATTAAGTGTAAATGCTTGTCTCGATCTTCAAATAACTTAAAATCTCACATTAATATAATTGAATTTGTAATGATAAAAACACTAGTGCAAGGTTAAGAGATGCTGTTGGAAGAGGAAGCTTGAAATGGCAGCATATTGACCAATATTAAATGAAATTACTGTCACAGTGCCTGTTTTTCCTGACACTTGTTCCTTTTTGTGCAGCAAAACCGTGTAGTGGGAGCAATGCAGCTGTACTCAGTGGACAGAAAAGTGTCCCAGCCCATCGAGGGACATGCAGCCAGCTTTGCACAGTTCAAGATGGAAGGGAATGCTGAAGAATCCACTCTCTTCTGTTTTGCAGTAAGAGGGCAAGCTGGGGGTAAGGTAAGGCTTGGTTCTAAATGTCCTGTAATCTTTAGTGACTCACCCTGGTTCTCTGCTTCCAGGAGAACAAGTGGTTTAATGCAAAAAGTTGCATTTAAGGAAGAAAGTGAAGGACTGTGTCAGTCTGGATATGACATGTGGTGCATGCAGAGCTTGGACTACCTGGTGTAGCAAGAATCTGTGAGTGGAGAACATAAGTGGCATGTCATGACCAGCCTAATTAGCTGCTTGAAACATGTGACTCTCAGCTTCACAGGCTAAGCTTGAGGGAAAAGCTGTTGTAATCTTTCTTTGATGCTGATCCCTGGTATCAGACTCAAGTAATTTCCAAATTATTGGATGAAAATTAAAAAAAAAAAAAAAAGAAGCAATAGTGTTGCAAGGCTAAACAGTGGTCCAATGCTGGAATTATGTGAGTTACAGCAAAACCAGAGCTAGATTCAGAGAAACATCTTCAGAACTGTCTCTGTAGAGTGTGAACCAAGTTAAAAAAGTGCATCTAAAGTAACCTAACTGAATCCTGAAACTTCCAAGTAATTAAGGGCAGCTAAAGATCATATTTAACTGTTTCCTTCACCTATGGTACATAAACAGCAGATGCCACACCTTTAGCCAATGAAAATATTTAGGAAGATTAACTTAGTTTGTCTTTGCATAAACTTGGGATTAAGGCTGAGCAACAAGAGAATTGCTGTAAATTCATTGTTGAATCTATTGTTAAGTAAATCAGATGCAAGAATTAATCTTCTCTCTTGCACAGCTGCATATCATTGAGGTTGGCACACCTCCCACTGGGAATCAGCCCTTTCCAAAGAAAGCTGTGGATGTCTTCTTTCCTCCTGAAGCACAAAGTGACTTCCCTGTTGCTATGCAGGTATGACAGCTGCTCACAGGTCTGCAGTTCCTCTTGGTGGATGTGACTGGAGCAGGGCACTGGGAGCCAGCTGGTTTGGGGTTTGCCCTAAACTGGTGTGGCTGCTGCTCCTGCTTCAGTAGTGGTAAAGGTGGAGACAAGCAACATTCAAGAGCAGCATGTTGTTATTTATGGCAGAAATATCCATGTATTTGAACTGCTTTTCAAGCTCTTCAGAGCATCATTCTGCTGTGGTAGTACTCAAGTAAAAATAAAACAGCACTTCTGGCTGTCCTGAAATGGCCCAGCTGTTTGCTGAGTCTCAAAAGCACCAGCTCATTTATCCAGTGCCAAATTGGAGTCATCTATTTCTGTTCTGCAGATCAGTGACAAGCATGATGTGGTGTTCCTCATCACAAAGTATGGCTACATCCACTTGTATGACCTGGAAACTGGCACCTGTATCTACATGAACAGGATCAGTGGAGAGACCATTTTTGTCACTGCCCAGCACGAAGCCACAGCTGGAATTATTGGAGTCAACAGAAAGGGACAAGTAAGGAAACGTGGCCTGGAGGCCACTTCTTTATCTAATCCCACTGGCTCTTCATGGTACACTGCAGGGTTCATATCTGTGTCTAAAAGTTCCCAGAAATGTTAACTTTGAACTCTGCTCAGAACACTTGAGGTCTGACAGTGTTGTGAGCCCCAGTATAAATTTGCTGTTCTATCTCCATACACATCTAAATTAACTACTTTAAACAAGTACTAACATGGTACATCCATGCCTTTAGCCCAGATTGGTTTTGGGTGGTGTTGCTTGTTGAGCATGGGGAATGCAGAGCAGAAGACTTGTTCCTGGTATCCTCTAGGATTGATTATTTGAGACACTGAGTAGGGATTTTAGAAAGATCTCTGAAAGATCCATTGTATTCCTGTGCTTCTACCTCTGTAAATACCTCAATTAAATATTAATTGCCTGCTTTGATGCAGACAATGGATGACATTGGCTCTTTCTAACCAGAGATCTCTTTAATAAAATGACAAGTATGAGTTACCACAGGATGAAAATCTTTCCCTCAGTACCATAACTTTCCTCTTAGAGTTAGCTGAGCCTTTGGCTCCCTTTTGATGTCTGGACTAACTGGAGGTTTCCCCTGGTTCATTCAGGTGCTGTCAGTGTGTGTGGAAGAGGAGAACATCATTCCCTACATCACAAACGTGCTGCAGAACCCTGACCTGGCGTTACGGATGGCCGTCCGCAACAACCTGGCAGGGGCTGAGGAGCTCTTTGCCAGGAAATTCAATGCACTCTTTGCACAAGGGAACTACTCAGAGGCAGCAAAAGTGGCAGCTAATGCCCCAAAGGTGAATTGTGCAGAACAGCAGTGAACTCTACTGGCTTCATCTTCTTGCTTCAGGAAAGCTCAGGGAAATTTTTAAGTGGCAAGGGCACAGTCGTGTTGCTGTTCTTGTCCCAAGGTTGTACTTTGGGGCTTCACAGGTGTCTTGGGTGCTGGCACTGATTGCAGGCTGGATGATCTTAGAGTTTGTAAAGGTCACAGAGGAGGGGAGGAATAAGTGATGAAGTAATGGCTGTGATTCATAATGTTTATGGTACCTTACTTCCCCAGTCATGCAAAAAAATGTCTGTGAAAAGAACCTTTAGCTGAGGCTGCACCTGGAAACAGGATAAAAAAACCCAGTCTAAGACTAAATTCAGATCAGAGAAACTTGCTTGCAAGGCCAAGGGTGTCCTAATTCTGAACTTAAATCTGCATTGCTACTGAAATAAATTTAATGGGCTATTACAGCACATTTTCTGTCAAAGCATCTCAGTGCCTGAGCCATATTCAGCCATATTGCTCCTGACATTCTGGGCTGGCAAAACATAGAAATGCTTGTGACAGCTACAGTGACATTACCTCCAGCTTCCTGGAGAAACCCTTGCCAAGCCTCAAGAGCAGAAAAGAAAATTGAAGTGGATCTCTCTCTCTCTCTCCCTGGCAGGGAATCCTGCGGACTCCAGACACCATTCGCCGCTTCCAGAGCGTTCCAGCTCAGCCAGGCCAGACTTCCCCTCTCCTGCAGTATTTTGGCATTCTGCTGGACCAAGGGCAGCTGAACAAGTATGAGTCACTGGAGCTCTGCAGACCAGTGCTGCAGCAGGGCCGCAAGCAGCTCTTGGAAAAATGGTTAAAAGAGGATAAGGTGAGTTTGGGGTTGGTACCTTCAGAGCTAAGGTGTGGGGATGAAAATTAATGCTTGACAGCCTCCTCCCTTCCCAGGGAAGCTCAGCTGGGAGCTCAGCAGTGACAGCAGATAGCTGAGCAATAGGTGCTCACTCTACCTGTCACTATGACTCAAGTTACTGCAAGAGAATTGATCAAATTCTCACTCGTGCTGCATTTAAAATCACAGCAGGATGTGCAAAGCATCAGAGCTGCTGCTGGCCTTTGCTAAAGTGCTCCTTTGGATACTGGCTGCAAGTGTTTTGAGCTGTGGTTACATCTGTGTAATTAATTGAAGAAACACACTGATACAATGTGTCACCCAGTTCTTTCTGACTGAAAATTCCTCTGGCTGGTGTAGAACGACATGAGGAGCTGAGCCCACTAGATCACTGCTAGGAGAGTCAGCTCAGGCTATCAAGCTGGGCCTTAATTTTTTAAAGATAAGTCCAAAAGGAAAATAAGTGAGGAAGAGGGTTGTCATGCATGTCAGCATGGCCCTGTCAGGGTGGGCTGACTGCATTTGTGTTTCTGAACAGCTGGAGTGCTCAGAGGAGCTGGGAGACCTTGTGAAATCTGTGGATCCCACATTAGCACTGAGTGTCTATCTGAGAGCCAACGTTCCAAACAAGGTCATCCAGTGCTTTGCTGAAACAGGACAAGTCCAGAAGATTGTTTTGTATGCTAAGAAGGTGAGAGAAAATTAAATTGCTATGTCTAGCCTGTAGTTAATAATAACTAGTGCATGTTGCAAAGTAGCTAGAAGTAACTGTGGGGGAATCTGAGAGCCTGTATAGTATTTTATGAATAATTACTGTTAGACTTCATACATGGGTCTTTTCCTACTTCCTCATTTTCAAAAGGAGAAATCCTGACTGGGTTGTAATCTCCTGACAGTAGCTTTTACTGAGCTGTGTATTTAACAAGGTGTGTGCTCTTGCTGAGTTCTCACTTTTCATCATCCTTTCAGGTTGGATATACTCCAGACTGGATTTTTTTGCTGAGGAATGTAATGAGAATCAGCCCTGATCAAGGCCAGCAGTTTGCACAAATGCTCGTTCAAGATGAAGAGCCCCTTGCAGATATAACACAGGTAAATAACTTTATTGCTATGAAATGCTGACTTCAAAGCATTAAATTGATAAGAGGAGCCCTATCTGAACTATCAGAGCTGTGAGTTTGGATTTAGCTTCAGAAGCTGCATTGATGCTTAAATACACTTACTAATCAAAAAATTAATTTCTTTCCCTTTTTTTTTTTTTTTGCAGATTGTGGATGTCTTTATGGAATATAATTTAATCCAGCAGTGTACAGCCTTTCTGCTGGATGCACTGAAGAATAATCGTCCCTCAGAAGGCCCCCTGCAAACACGTTTACTTGAGATGAACCTCATGCACGCGCCTCAGGTACGCGCTCAGAGTGCCTGCAGCTGGCCGTGGCAAACCCTGCTGCCAGTGCTCAGGAGCTGAGTGAAAACATTCCCTGTTCTTCCAGGTTGCAGATGCCATCCTGGGAAACCAAATGTTTACTCACTATGACCGGGCTCACATAGCTCAGCTGTGTGAGAAGGCTGGTTTGCTGCAGAGAGCACTCGAGCACTTCACGGACCTCTACGACATCAAGCGTGCGGTAGTTCACACTCACCTCCTCAATCCTGAGGTGAGCCATCAAACACCCTGCATCCACAAATCCAGCCTTTAACAGCTGCTGCTCTGCTCAGGTCTAATGTGCCTTGTGTGTCTTTGCAGTGGTTAGTGAATTATTTTGGGTCCTTATCAGTAGAAGACTCTCTGGAGTGTCTGCGTGCGATGCTGTCCGCTAACATCCGTCAGAACCTGCAGATCTGTGTCCAGGTGGCTTCCAAATACCATGAGCAGCTGTCAACACAGTCACTCATTGAGCTCTTTGAGTCCTTCAAGAGCTTTGAAGGTAGGTCTGTACTTCTGCAAGAGGAGCTGGTGCTCACCTCATCACAGATGTGTGTGTGAAGGACTGTCTGTCTGCTGAAATCTAGAAAGCCATAATGAAGTTACGTAGTTGGGCTTCAAACTGTCTTGAAACAGATCCAAACCTTGAAGTGTCGTTTTTTAGGATGGATACCACTATTCAGCTGCCTAATTTGTTTTTCTGAAATCCTGGAAAATCCTGGAGTTGTAGAAAAACCTAGAATGCTGGCCTTTTACCTTTGTCCAAAATGGGTGTCTTAAATTTCTGTAGCCTTTGGGATTTGTACTTTTAAATGAGACCAGCAAATAAAGTGTTTGCTGTTTCTCTCCAGGTTTGTTTTATTTCCTGGGCTCCATTGTAAACTTCAGCCAGGATCCAGATGTGCACTTCAAGTACATTCAAGCTGCATGCAAGACAGGACAGATTAAAGAAGTGGAAAGAATCTGCAGGGAAAGCAATTGCTATGATCCAGAACGTGTTAAAAACTTCCTCAAGGTAATGTTTGGGTAACACTGGACTGGCTGGGGCTGTTTGGGGTTCTGATAAAACATGGTGTGTCACTAGTGAAATGAGGAAGCTCTGTGAAAATAGATGAGTTTTAACCTTTGCACTTAAGGATCCAAGTGTCCTCAAACCAGAGGTATCTGCCATGTTGGCAGTGCCTCCTAATGAAGTCTGAGCCTGGAATATTGTCTAAAAAATGAGAATGTCAGGTCAGTTCCTCACTGCCTTTGGTAAGGTTAATGTGGCTTGAACTCTTAGTCTGTAGTAAAAGCACCAGCTTACCTAGAACTTGTTAAAAATGTCTGCTCTAAAATAGGAAACAGTTAACTTAATTTGAAAACACCCATAGTGCTAAATGATTTGATAACTTAATGATTATTTATGGTATAATCAGCTCCAACTGAGCAACTACAAAAACAACAGATGAATAGAGTCAATTAATTCCATGAATGCTTTCAGGTTCAGGGCTGATCTGTCTTACTCCTGCACACTGAAATTTCAGCCAGGGGAGCCATGGATTAGCTCTGCTGGGAGATGCCAGGCAGTGGGAATACATCCTGACTGACCCAGAGCATTGCTGGAGAGTAGGAAAAGATGGTGTGCTCAAAGCTCTGAACTTATTAACAAACACAACACTGAGAAGTACCTGAGGAACTGTGTGGGAGGGGAAAACTTTATCTGGGAACATTTCCTGCCTTCATGTTTGTTGGTTACATAGCATAGTCTTAGATTTTGCTGATCATATCTGAAGATGGCAAAACTCTTCCCCAAGAGAATTCTCTAAAACTAACCTGGTGTCACCGAGGTGTAAGGTATGTAATTTGATCAAGCCACCTAAGATATGTTATCAAGCTGTCAAATTCCTGATGAAAGTTATTGTTTTTTGTGCTGTTCCATGTCTGGAATGTGCAGGACATGTACCAGGTAAATCTCCCAGTACAGGCCTCCCTGTGTAAAGTCTTTAAGTGTAATTTCTATGTAGGATTATATTCTGGGATGTGCATGTTGGAATAAGTGAGATATGCATCCGGAATACTGTCTGCCACATAGACTAAGCTTCTGTACTGTAACCATTGTAACCTCATGCTGAAAGTTGGAATGCTTTTAGATAATTAATCTGGTAAGCAATTTAAATAGCACTGCTATAGAGCTGAATTCTTACTGTTCTCTAAATCCATGGTTAGGAAGGATCACAGGACACATGGCACTCAAAGTCAATTCTGTATATAAGTTTTATGTTATTTACCACCACTTAATCTAGTCTTGGTTAAATTTCTTTTGAAATCCCAGAGTGCTAATCCTGCACACCAAACACCAGTGGCAACTACAGATATTTCTCTATAGCCTAGGCTTGTAATAGTGGTATTGTGTTGTAAAACTCTGTAGAGCCTGCCATGCAAAGGAGCAGGGTTAAACTCCAAAAAGCTTCTTGCTGCTCACGCCCTGCAGTGGGTGTGAGTGCTCCCACTTGCTACATATTGCAAACAATTAGCTGAACAACAAGCTGTCATTATTTGGTTGACTGTTGAGTTTTGGCTTTCCAAATTCAGCTGCTTTGACAGTTTAAGTGACTGTACTATTTGTCTGCTTAAGTCCAAGAGCAAAACCAAATTGCTGAAGCTCTTCTCTTTGTAGGAAGCTAAACTCACTGACCAGCTGCCTCTCATCATCGTGTGCGACCGCTTTGACTTTGTCCACGACTTGGTGCTGTATTTGTATAGAAATAATCTCCAAAAATATATTGAGATTTATGTACAGAAGGTAGGTGACAGCTTGTCCCTTAGCTTCAGTGAGTCAAACTGATCAATCTTTACAATATTATATACAACTACAGGCATTGTGTTCAAGTGTTCTGCGAACAGCTCTGTAGCTGAGACTGACATTGAAGTGATTATTAGTGGCCTCCAGTAAATTAGGCCTGATGTGAGTCAGGTCTCATTCTTCAGTCAGGTTAAGCACTAACTCCTACTCATGTGCCACTTGAAGGAGGCAGACTTGGTAGAATAACTTCGGAGTGGTTGGGGTGATTTGAAGTCTCAACATTCTGGAGGGGGGAGGAGGGGAAGTTTTCGTTTTAACTTCCTGCAGGGACAAAGTGGATTGCTCAGGAGCTCTTCCTGTGGGAGCTAAGTGAGCCACTGGGCTGGGATTGACTGAAGAGTTGGCTTTTAAGCTTGTTCAGAACCTCAGGAGGCTGGGAGTAAAGGCAGGAAGATGGGGTCATTCTTAACAAGAGGAGTTCTGGGGATAAGCATTGCCTGCCCTTGGTCCCTGACAACCCCCTGACCTCTTGAAATGCTCCTGTGTAGGTGAATCCCAGCCGTCTGCCAGTTGTTATTGGGGGACTGCTTGATGTGGATTGCTCTGAAGACGTGATCAAGAACCTCATCCTTGTAGTGAGAGGTCAATTTTCAACTGATGAACTTGTTGCAGAGGTTGAGAAAAGAAACAGGTATTAAACTTGTACAAGTCTTACCAATTCCCACTGCTGATCAGTGCATGTCACACAGTTAGAGCTGGTACTGACACACCACAAGCTGCCCCTGGGTGAGAACCAGCTCTGATTCCTGGCTGATGTGGGGATCTCTCCAGATAACTTTGGTGTGTTTCCTTCATAGTGTCAGAAAATGACACCATTATAATAATCAATCAAAACATAGGTTAAAACAGAGCACTGTAACTCTGGTTTAGTTCCTCACTCTATCCTACCCCAAGACTGCCTTGCAGAGTCAAGAATATTGAAAATATAAAAATACAGAAATAGAAAAAATAGAAATTATGCAACTGCATATTTACTTACTCAACCTCTAACATGAAAATCACTTCCTTCTAGGCTGAAGCTGCTCCTGCCCTGGCTGGAAGCAAGAATTCATGAGGGCTGTGAGGAGCCTGCCACTCACAATGCACTGGCCAAGATCTACATTGACAGCAACAACAACCCAGAGAGATTCCTGCGTGAGAACCCCTACTATGACAGTCGTGTTGTTGGCAAGTACTGTGAGAAGAGGGACCCTCACCTGGCCTGTGTGGCTTACGAGCGTGGACAGTGTGATCTGGAGCTGATCAATGTACGTATGCCCAGGCAGCTGCCTCCTGATTGACTTCTAACAGCTGGGTCATGGGGCACGTGGAAAGCTTTATGACAAAAGCATGAATTTCCTGAAATGTATTAAGATGGGAAGTGCATGCTGGTAACACAGAAGAGGAGGTGGCTGTTCAACCTCCCTCTGCAGCCTAATGAGAAATGGGAAACTCTCCTGCCCGTCTTAAAATGGGGGTTAATGAAGTATCAAAGGCTGAGATTTTGAGTCACCCCCTCAGTTCAGAGTTACAATACAATTATCTGTAGGCTCTAGAGTTGTGCCTTCCCTCTGAGCAAGCTGTGCCTTTCTCCAGGTGTGCAATGAGAACTCCCTCTTCAAGAGTCTCTCCCGCTACTTGGTGCGCCGGAAGGACCCCGAGCTCTGGGCCAGTGTGCTGCTGGAAAGCAACCCCTACAGAAGACCCCTGATTGACCAGGTACAACTGGCAGGGACATTCACAGCCTTGCCTGTCCTAACTGGCTCTGCAGAACCTGACATCACTCATTTGTCCATGCCTTGACTCTGCCTGCAGGTTGTCCAGACTGCTCTGTCAGAGACCCAGGACCCCGAGGAAGTGTCTGTCACTGTGAAGGCTTTCATGACTGCAGATCTTCCCAATGAGCTCATTGAGCTGCTGGAGAAAATAGTTCTGGATAATTCAGTGTTCAGTGAGCACAGGTGTGTGAAATGAGAACTAAGCCTCAGGAAACTTGGAATTATTGCTGTAATGTGACACAGCAAATGAACTAATACCCTCTGCAGAGGGGGAGGGTGAATTTCTTGATCATGATTTGATAAGTATTATTTCTTTCCCTCCTCAGGAATCTGCAGAACCTTCTGATCCTGACAGCTATCAAGGCTGACCGCACCCGTGTCATGGAGTACATCAATCGCCTGGATAACTACGATGCCCCTGACATAGCCAATATTGCTATCAGCAACGAGCTGTTTGAGGAGGCATTTGCTATCTTCAGGAAGTTTGATGTCAACACATCAGCTGTACAGGTATCTTCAGTTCTCAGGTTGTAAAAACTCCCTCTGCATCCCCACACAAGGACTTTGCTGGTGACTTCAGTACTTTACACGCTACATGGGTTGTATGGAGTTAGTCCCTCTTTTAAAAACTGTTGATCCCTTGAGGAACTTAAATAAACCACAAGCTTAGTGTGTGGTAAAAGTGCCCTGTTTGAGAGTGGCTGGTGATGGGTATCCCTTTCCCAGGTGTTGATAGAGCACATTGGGAACCTGGACCGTGCGTACGAGTTCGCCGAGCGCTGCAATGAGCCCGCAGTGTGGAGCCAGCTGGCCAAAGCACAGCTCCAGAAGGGCATGGTCAAGGAAGCAATTGACTCCTACATCAAAGCAGATGATCCTTCCTCATACATGGAAGTTGTTCAAGCTGCTAATGCCAGTGGTATGGTTAAGTTTTATTTACATCTTGGCTGTTGATGTTGCTCAGCTCTTCTGCCTGGTCTGCTCAAACTGCAGTTCTGCCAGACCTGTATCTTGATGCAGGTAGAGGAATCTGGCCCTTCAAGGGCTGCCCTAAATAAGAATGGGAAAAGGGTTGTGTATTCCATCTGCAGATAATCAGTGGCCTATCATTTCCTTCTTTAGCTAGCTGGAGACTTCTTTCAGAGTCTTTATATGAAGTAAAATAAGATTTTAGTTAGGCCCATTCTAAGATGATTTGATTAATGCATAACAAGCAGTGTGAAGGTCATTGATTGCTGGGGAATAGCTGTAGAAATATGTCAAGATTAGGTTCAGGTGGTTGTTTAAGTTAAGGACAAGTGTCCCCAGTGATGGGAAATAAACATTCTGAACTCCTTTCCACAGGAAACTGGGAAGAGCTGGTGAAGTACCTGCAGATGGCACGCAAGAAGGCCCGGGAGTCGTATGTGGAAACAGAATTAATCTTTGCTCTTGCTAAAACAAACCGCCTGGCAGAGCTGGAGGAGTTCATCAATGGCCCCAACAATGCACACATCCAGCAGGTGAGTGAGGCTGACTTTGTTCTGCTGACTCACAGAGGGGTGTTGGGAATTCTGTCTCTTTGGATACACACACAGATCACTGCCTTTAAATCCATTTTGAATGCCACACATTGACTGTAAGCCCCTGAAAAGGTGCAGGAATAACGTGGCTGTGCTCTGGCCCAGGTTGGTGATCGCTGCTATGATGAGAAGATGTATGAAGCAGCCAAGCTCTTGTACAACAACGTGTCCAACTTCGGCCGTTTGGCCTCCACCCTGGTGCACCTGGGCGAGTACCAGGCGGCCGTGGACGGCGCTCGCAAAGCCAACAGCACCCGCACGTGGAAAGAGGCGAGTTCACTGGCTCTGGGGGCAAGCACTTCAAAGCTGGGGCTTGTTCAGAAGCCTCAAAACTTCTGATCATAAGCAGTAACACAGCTCTCAATTCCAGGTCTGCTTCGCTTGTGTGGATGGCAAAGAGTTCCGCCTGGCTCAGATGTGTGGGCTCCATATTGTAGTGCATGCTGATGAGCTGGAAGAGCTAATCAACTATTACCAGGTAATTAAGCTGAGTCCTGTTACACTGTCATGGCAACCCTGCCAGAATCTGGGATTCTGGATGGTTCCTGATGTGGAATGATGTGTTTGTCTCTCTAAGGATCGTGGTTACTTTGAAGAGCTGATCACTATGTTGGAAGCTGCCCTTGGACTGGAGCGAGCACACATGGGCATGTTCACAGAGCTGGCAATTCTCTACTCCAAGTTCAAGCCACAGAAGATGAGGGAGCACTTGGAGCTGTTCTGGTCCAGAGTTAACATTCCCAAGGTGAATGTCTGAGGCTTTAAATGTAGCTGAAAACACACCTTTTTGGGCTGTCTGTAGCCCTGGCTTTTGCATGAGCAGCTCCTGAGGTTATTAATGGCACTAAAACTTGAGCACTGATAGAAATTCCAGTTAACAAATATTGCTAATCCTGCCTTTTGCTTAGGTTCTGAGAGCTGCAGAGCAAGCCCATCTCTGGGCTGAACTGGTGTTCCTGTATGATAAGTATGAAGAGTATGATAATGCCATAATCACAATGATGAATCACCCAACAGATGCTTGGAAAGAGGGCCAGTTCAAAGACATCATCACTAAGGTACTGCTTCCCTAGTGAAAGTTATGTCTGTTCCTCATTTGGATTTCCCCACAATCAAACTCCTTCTCTGAATGTGCATCTTCACTCCTCTCCAGGTGGCCAATGTGGAGCTGTACTACAAGGCAGTTCAGTTCTATTTGGAATTTAAACCTCTGTTGCTCAATGATCTGCTGATGGTGTTGTCCCCTCGGCTTGACCACACTCGTGCTGTCACCTTCTTCACAAAGGTAATTTTCCTGCTGTCCAGCTCAAAGCAAAAGCATTTAGTTGTAGTAGCATTTTAAAATGCTTAGCTACTCCCCTGCCTGCCAGGGAAGATGCCAAGAGACTTCCACAAAAACTGACTTAACTGTATCTCTGTGATTCCTTGAAGGTTAAACAGCTGCCCCTGGTTAAGCCGTACCTGCGCTCTGTTCAAAATCACAACAACAAATCAGTCAATGAGTCCCTCAACAACCTCTTCATTATTGAAGAAGATTATCAGGTATGTCTTGTCTTGAAGCACTTTGTTCTGGATTCACCTCATTTTCTCAGCTTTAATTTGTAGAAACACAGTTTTCTGTCTCATTTTCAGTAGTTTTTACCTGCTTGCTTATAACTTTAATTCCTTAAGTGCATGTTCTCCAACACTTCCAACTGAATTAGTGGTGAGGAGGCAAGGATTAAGTGGAAAGGTTCTAGTGGCATTCTGAGAGCATTTTGTGACATTTATTGGAGGTAGAGTGGCTACTTTGTTATGAGTGTGACAGTTTTTATTTAAGGCAAACAAACAGTGGGTGCTAAGAGAAGGACTCACAGGAGAGGCAAACAGTTGTGATGTCTGGTGTTCTGCTGTTTTCAGACTCTTAACCTACTGAAAACTACTGACTGAAACACTTTAAACTCCATGTGTGTCCAACAGCAGCTTCTCAAATAAAACAGATCTCTGCAGGTCTGGAATACTTTATCCTCCTACAAGCAGAAACACACAACTAATAGAAAACATTTGCATTTTGGGGTGCAGTTTTACATCCGAGGTGTGACTTTTTTTTTTTAATTTTCTGCCTCACTCAGGCTCTTAGGACTTCTATAGATGCTTATGACAACTTTGACAACATTTCCCTTGCCCAACGCCTGGAGAAGCACGAGCTGATCGAGTTCCGCAGGATCGCCGCTTATCTCTTCAAAGGCAACAACCGCTGGAAGCAGAGCGTGGAGCTCTGCAAGAAGGACAGGCTGTACAAGGTGAGGCAGCTCCCAGCTTTTGGGCTTGGTGGCTCTAAGCTCATTGTGGATTGCTGTGTCTCAGGTTTTCTGGTGATTTTTGCACCCTGAGAGTTGATGATGGAGTTGGAAGGAGAGCAGGAGGTTGTGCAGTTGCTCTGCAGAGTTGTTTATTATTTTCTTACCTTAAAAGTTCCCTTAGTCCAGTGTGATGTTTGCAGGCAGCCAGAAAAGCTGAATCTGCTGATCCTGCAATGGCACCTGGATTTTTATAATCTAAACTACATGAACAATGTTCTTCTCTAAGTACCAATAACTCTGACCCATGTCAGACAGTGAAATTTTACCAAAACCCAATCAAGAAAAGGCCACCACCTCTGCAAAGATGGGAGGGGAAGAAGAAGCAGGAAAAAGACAAAAGCACACCCTGATTCCTCCATCTTTGCCCCATTCTATCTAGATAGTAAAATGTAAAAATTCTGTTTTTTCACCCTGTGAGCTAACAAAAATCACACCACTCAAACCCACGTGGACTTCTTTACCTCTTGCGAGCATGGCAGTGTTTCCCAGGGTGTTAAATCAAAGGAATAGGGATTTTTGGCTCTTTTGACCAAAGGGGTACCCTGGTTTCCCCCAGCTGTGTGCCCTAAGGCTGAGGCTCTGTCCCCTTGCAGGATGCCATGCAGTACGCCTCTGAGTCCAAAGATACGGAGCTGGCAGAGGAGCTGCTGCAGTGGTTCCTGCAGGAGAACAAGAGGGAATGCTTTGGAGCTTGTCTCTTCACCTGCTATGATCTCCTGAGGCCTGATGTCGTCTTGGAAACAGCGTGGAGGCACAACATTATGGACTTTGCCATGCCCTATTTTATTCAGGTCATGAAGGAGTACTTGACCAAGGTAAGAAGAGCAGGTGGCTCTCCAAACAGCCAGAGCTTGTTAAGTCACTGTGGTGAATGCCATGAGATTGTCTGCTTGCTACTAACATTGATCTGGGCTTTGTCCAATGTCTGTCTGTCCATGTCCACACTTACTTTTCAGTCCATCTGGGGAGAGACTTCGCCCTCTAAGAGGCTGAAACACTTGCAGGCTCCACCCTCTACCAGTTACAGAACCTACATCAGTAGTATTTGCCTGACCCTGGGCAGTGTCTGAAGTAGTTCCAGGCTCCAGGTGTTTTCTGTGCTGTGTCAGTCAGGAATCCCAGCTGGGATCAAGTTTTAACCAAATTCTAGACTTGTGTACTAAAACAGCTTTATAGCTAGACCTGGAGATAACTTACTCTGCTGTGCATTTAACTCTAAAATGTGGCTCTGACACTTAATGGCACTAATTCTGACTCAAATCTTATTTGAAGTGACTCAGGATGGGGGAACTACTTGGGAGTGCTCTGACAGACTGGAATAGACTTGAGTTAAAGCCAGTTGTCACCAGCAAGATTTTCCCAGCTGAAGCTTTTGGAGTATCTTCCATTGAAATGGTGTAAATTCCTTCATGATGAAGACTTTTCCAAGCTTGAGTTCAGCTTTAACTTTCATGCAGTCAGTGAAGACTAAGGTGCCTGTTTGTCCAGAAATTTCTCTGGCTGTTCCTTCTAAAGGCAGGACCACCCTGTAGTTCTGCAGCCAGCCTGAAATGCTGTTTTGGGGGAGGTGGGGAGCTGGCTGAGCAACACAACTGTTTGTCAGAGATGCCTGTAGCAAACTAACACCCTGCCTTTGGTGGGAGTGGTAGATTCTTAAAGATAAAAATGTCCTGATCTGATAAAGGATTAGGATTTTAGTGCAGCTAATGAAGTAAGAGCCAGCAAGGAGCAGAGCTGCCTTTCTAAAGCAGATACTTCTGGTGTACCTTTGTTTTAACTCTCCTGTACCTTAATTATTTCTTCCCTGACACTTTTGTTTCTACCTTTTTATATGCTAAATATGGAATTTGATTTTTCTAAGCTGCACCTTCTGAATTCCTTTGCAGGTTGATGCAATAAAGGAAAAGGTGAAAGTTGATTCTTGTTTTCCATCTTTAAGTCTGGAGGACTAAGTCTAAGGATTCTGCATGAGTTTTTTTCTTTCCTATGTTTACTACACTGCTGCTACTGCTTTTTCCCCAAACAAAATATCACTAAAGCATTTGCAAATTATTTAACTCTCACTAGCTAGTGCTGTAGGAGAAAAGTAGATTCATTTGCTACTAATAAGCTAATAGATCCTCAGGAAGGGCAAACAGGTGATCAGTTGGATCACAGTCAGCCTGCTATTGAAACAACACACCAATACTCACACAAGTGCTATTATTTGACAGCCAATCTGACTGGAAGAAGCTCCTCCAATAAGAAATGAGTCTGTGAATCCCTAAATGAGCCTGGCATTTGCCAGTTGAAGGGCTGTGATCCAGTTCCTGATCTCTGGACCATGACTAATGCGTGCTGGCCATAGGCAGAGTTAGATACTGGCTGCTTCCAGAGGGACTCTTCCTCACTCAGGTGTCAGTTCTCATGGTGCTGATCTAATCCACACAGTGCTCTAGTTCATGTAGCAACTTCAAACTTCAGCTGTTACACCGAGTCTGTGGTTCTCCTCCCTGTAGTAAATTACTAGTAGTTGTCCAAAAAAAAAAAAAAAAGACTGCCTTCCAAGCTCTTCAGCTTCACTAAACTTCTCTTGCTACCTCATTAAAAAAAAAACATATCAAAATGGTAATGCTTATTGCTCTTCTGAGGCTACTCCAGGGCTTGCCTTTTGCTATGTAACTTTGACCTTCAGAAGGGCAATCCAAGGTTTTCTGTCCATCTGCTTCCCTACAAAAGCCACTGTGATCCTCCTTAGCCCAGGGGTCAGCCCTAGCAGGAGTTTCCCATTCATGTGGTTCAGCAAAGGGCAAAACCAAACAGCTTTGAAGATGGACTAAATGCAAAAACTGCTGGTTGTAAAGGCCACCACTGGAACTCCAGGCTAACCTAAGACACGTAGTGTAAGGTCCTTCAGCAGCTAGTAAGGAAAAGTGTGTGTGAAAAAAGGTAACTGAACTGCAGTGTTTGCATAAACCACGCATGTGTAGCAGTCATTGCAATTACATCCCACTACTCCTGAAGCTCCAAGGCATTGCTGTGGGCTGCTGTGGTTTTTGGGGGGAGCCTGTATGGCAGTCATCTTCAGACCTCACTCGTGCTTCAGTCCTTTTGCCTCTTTTTCATGCACACATGACACGATAACATTGAATGCATGTTACTTCTCCTCTGCAGCTTATTGCAGTCCCTGTGGAAAAGCCTTTTCAGTCAATCTTGCTCCAAGTGTGTAGGGCCCTGAAGCTGGTGGTGCTCGAGCAAGTGGTGTGAGAACCATCCCGTGGGCTGGTTTCAAACCTGTGCTTGTTCTTGTCAGTATTTGTTCAGCTCTGAGGGGAGGCATCCAAACTGGGTCCCAAAATGCATTGAATGTCCTGGGCTGGAGGCTTTCCAAGTTGTGAGTAAGCCACATGCCTCTGCTTAGTAGCAAACTCTGCAACATTCTCCTTGGATTTGCCTCTCTAAACTTGTGCTTCTGTGTTCAGTGTGTTGCTGTTTGGAGTTAAAAGCAGTGCAGTTCCCAGCACGGTGTCTGGAAATGAACCTTGGAGCATTGGATAGGATCCCCTGCACTTTTGGCAGCAGCAAGCCAAGATTCTGTGGGAGGCAAGCACCAGGCTGGCCATGGAAGCCCAGCCACTGAGGGAGATCAGCTCAGGACTTCTGCCACTCCCTGGAGTTGTGCCTCAGCTTGAGGTCACAGAGGAGCAGGTTGATGGAGCACACATTGTAACTAGGAGGAGCTCACAGCTCCTGGAGCTGCCAGCAGATATTTGCTCATGGAGCACAGTTAAAACTCACTTGGGAATCCTGTAGCTGAATAAATAGCACTGACCCTGTGTAAGTGCAGGAAACCTTCAAACTCCTTTATGAAACATTAATCTTGTGAGTTGTATTGTTGTCTTTCAAAGTAATTGGCACAATTATCTCTGACTTTGTTCTAAATACCAATACCTCATTTTGTGGTTTTAGTTTCAGGGCCTGCCTTAGACTGTAGAAATGCTGAGTTCCCTTGGATCTGCCTTAGAAATGAGCAATATTTCACTACAGAAGTTCCTTCTCTTGCCTTTCTGTAGGGGTGGGCAAACAGCACCATTGCAGTGAAGCTGGCCAGGCTTGTCTGTTACTGTGTGTAAAGCTGGAAGAATTGGAGTATCTGTGGGTTTAGGCTGACTGCCACACAGTTCTGGAGTGGAAAAAGCAAGTCTTATACACATGCATTCTCTGCATTTGAACTTAAATTGCATGAGTGAATGGGTTTGGAAAGTGAAATTCTGAGGCTCAAGTGACATGTCGGATGCTATTGCAGTCTGCTCTATCCAAATACAAAGCAGATTCCTCTGCCTCAATGTCACCTCCAGGGAAACTTCTCCAGGTCTGGCCATTACCTTGGCAATTGCTCCAATGCCAGAGGTCTCCAATTGAGACTGAGCTCAAATCTGAGTCTGTGCCCAAAGACTGTCCAGCTCCAGTCCAATAAAGAGCCTTTTGTA
Source organism: Alaudala cheleensis (assembly GCA_013398995.1). NCBI lineage: Eukaryota > Metazoa > Chordata > Aves > Passeriformes > Alaudidae > Alaudala > Alaudala cheleensis. Next base: position 210,211 of record VWYE01027667.1, on the reverse strand, counting down.
CAAAGTTTCAGCCTGGAGTGAGCTTTCAAAGTAGTTGAAAATCCCTCAATGAGGGTTTTTTCAGGAATCAGACAACCTTGACTGCACCAGTACCAACATTGCTACTTGAATTGATCTTAACTTGTAAATGGTCTCCTTTTCTTGATGGGTGTTGACATACCACTAAGGCTTTTCCACTTCTCTGCCACGAATAAGTACCTGTTTTAGAGGAGATTTCTTTAATTGTTGGTTCTCAATTCCAGGTGGATAAACTGGATGCATCAGAGTCTTTGAGAAAGGAAGAGGAGCAAGCTACAGAAACACAACCTATTGTTTATGGTAATGCTTTAGTTCATGTGTTCTCAATAACATATTTCACTTTTAAAACAAACCTTCCCTAATCTTATTTTTTTTCCTGAGGAAGTCCTGGGAAATGGGAACATTCTCCATGTGAAATCAAGGCTTAAGGAATGTGTTCCAAAATACTAGATAAGTGCCACTCTGATGCTGTGGCTGCTGAGGTGGGCTGTGGAGTGCAGGATTTAAGGTTGTCCTGGCTCCTTAAGGAAAGCTATACAGGAGCTGTGCTTGTAGCAAGTGGTTATTTGGATTTTGTGCAATATGCTTTATAACTAAAGCATATTAATACCTACTTTATACAGGGTATTTTCTTTATACCCAGGTTATTCTAGTAAGAGTTTCTTCATATACTTTATGAAGAGTTACTTTATTTTACTTATACTTTACTTACATGTCTTACTTACACTTTATTTATAAACACTGTAGTATTTTTAGCCATGTATCCTGAGGTTTAGTGGAAAAACACCCGTTCTGGCCCTGCCAGAAGCAGGCTGAAACACAGAAATAACCTGAAATGTCTCAGGCACTTTGCTGAGCTGTCTCCCAGCTGAGGAGGGGTGTGAAGGTGCCCGTTGTGTGTTGCAGGCCAGCCGCAGCTGATGCTGACAGCAGGACCCAGCGTGGCGGTTCCCCCGCAGGCACCTTTCGGCTACGGCTACACGGCCCCTCCCTACGGGCAGCCACAGCCCGGCTTCGGCTACAGCATGTGAGGTGCAGCACAAGGTCAGGCTGGAGCAGCAGCGACTTTCTTACTGAAACTCCACCGTCCCTCCCCCGCTTCAACTCATAACAGGGAAAAAGCAAAAAGAGTTCTGCCTCGTGTTCTCGTAACCTTTGTTTCATGAAGGACTGTTTTTTCTAGCGCGAACGATTTGAATCACTTCTGTTCAATCTTTTTTTTTTTTCACATTCCATGTCATTTAGACTTTTACTTTCAGAAAAGGGGGAATAGTTTAAAAACGACTTTGTTCAAGTGGGCTTTTTGCAGGACTGCTTATTACCATTAAGTCTATTGTGAAGATTCTGATTTGCACTCTATAGTGTTACACTCTAATATTGAATCTTAAGTTCATTGTATGTGAGCAGCTTACAGTATGTACTGTCTATTCTAAATGCATTTAAATCTCACTGTATATTTGGAGAAAGCTAAAGCCAAGATCCTTGTATTTGACCTTGCAAGACTGCTGACAAGAGACAACACTAATCAGCATATCCTCCCTGGGTTGGATTGCATAGCTCTAAAAGAATTTAAAAATGCGTACAGACAACCTTGCCTGACTTAAAATGAGTAAAAATTTTGGGGTTTGTTTTGGTTTTGTTTTTGGTTTTTTTTTTCCCTTAACCTATGCAGGTTTTTCCAGTTATGCATATAGAAAATGCTAGTGTCTTTTTGCTCACTCCATATGTAACAAATGACCTTATGTTGTGCTGTATCCTGTGCTTTTGTGGGACATTCCATTCAGGAACAGAGCACCATGATTCCAATCTGTGTATTTACTAACCCTGCCCTGAGGTTTGTGTATGTTGGATATTGTGGTGTTTTAGATCACTGTTTTGAGTGTACAGAAGAGAGAATTCAAGCATATTGCTGTTCAGTTTTGTTTGTGCAATTTGAAATTACGCAATTTAAAAATAAATTACTGGACTGTGGACATGCTGCATAGTGGTAGCTTCACTTTACTGGCTTCAAAAAAAAAAAAGGACCTTTGGACTCAAAGCAAGTCTTGCAGTGCTGGTGGTGGGGGGCAATGCAGGGGTCTGAGGGGCCAGCAGCAGAGCAGCAATGGGGACCAGTAGTGGGGTCTTGCACTGAGAGGGGCGATACAGGAAAATATGTAATGCTTTTTCTAGAGAGAGATTATGGCAGAGAGAAGAAAATAGCACTTTTCACCAGTTGGCTGCACTGTGGTCAACTCCAGCATACTGGACCAGATGATACATTAGGATTGTAGTAGGGTGTGCCAGTTCAATTGAGATCATGTTCTAGGTATGTAAATTGCCTTAAACATATTTAGCTTCAAATAAAATTGACTTAAATGTTTCTCTATGAATACTGTCATATTTGAGTGTAACGAGTCCAACAGCACTGGCCAGATTCCCAACAGCTCCAGGAGCTCCTGTCTCAGAACCAGGAGCCATTCTGGGCATCAGGATCCAGATCCCACTCCCTCTTCCCCCTTTCCTTAATCCCTTGATAATCCAAAGAAAACCAGGATTTAAGTCAGTCCCTGAGTGCCCAGTTGTCTACATGAGGGTAACTCCCCACACCTTGGTTTAACTACACATTTTGCACGTGTAGGAGCTACACAAACCCCCTCCAGGGAGAAGCTCAGCTTACAGCTGCTCCCCACAAGTGTTCACTGGTCTGGGCTGCAAATCCAGTTGAACTGGTCAGCCTGGTACCAGTTACAAGCAGCTGTTTGGGCAGGAAGTTGGCTACAGCTACCCCCAGCTCCAGTTCTTAACTGCTTCAGCAGCTGAGCCTTTCTGAATTAAATGTATTCTCTACAAAAAACAGGCAGAAAGGGGAAACTCTTAAACTCTGTCAACCAACATGCAAAGTCCTCAATCAATTGCACAAGTTGTAAATTCGCTGGGTTCCTTCTTGTGCCAGCTCTGCTTTCCTCAACTGCCCTGAGCCTAGAATTTTCTCTCCCCCTTTGGAACACAAGCTAGAGAAACTCATGATTTACAAATTCAAATCTTACAAAACTTGCTTATTTTATTAACACTGAGGGAAGATATGGAAAAAACCCCACAACTTGGATTTTTATCCCTTCAGTACTGACATACACGAACACATCCAGGTCTTTTTGGTCTAGAAAAGTTTAAGGTGACCAGAAACTTTATCTATGACATCAGCTGGTCCTGGTCCAATCCCAAGGACTGTCCTGGAGCCTGGAGCTATCTGAGTACGCCCAGCATCCTGGATCAAGCTCACAGTCAGCCCCAGGCGCTTGGCCTCAGCCAGCAGCTGCACCAGAGTCTCTTCATCGGGAGCTTTCAGGACCACTTTAGGTTGTCCACAATATTCCCACTGCTCCAGGAGCTCGGGGTTCCTTTTGCGAACCTGCTTGTAGGCAGAGACAGCAGCATGGGAGCACTGTGCCGCCACTTTGCCCTTGCCCATTTTCAGGTCGTTGCGGACGATCAGCACCAGCTTGAGCTCCCCGGACTCTCCCATGATTTCGGCCTCGCCCCCCGGGCTGTGGGAGGGCTCTGGCGTTGTTCCAGCTCCAGGCTTCCTGCGGAGCCTCCCGCGGATGCCCCAGCCCAGGCACACCCCGCATGCCACTCCGAGGATGACGTTCAGGAACTCGGACTCGAAGAGAGAAATCATGGTGGATTTTGGAGGCTGCCTCTGGAAGTGGGGAGAGACAGAATTTACTTGAGTGTTCTGCAGCTTCTGAGAGCATTTCGTGTGCTCTCTCCTGGTTTCCATTTGGTTATTTGAAGGCAAAGGACATTTGTTAGAAACACAAAGGAACAGTTCCCCAAACACAGCTCTCTGACTGCAAACACCTCACTGATGATGGGCTTTGACTCAGCAAGCAGAGCTAAGATAAAATGGCAAATTATTATAGAATAATAGAATGGTTTGCGTTGGAAAAGGCCTTGAAGTTCATCTATTCCACCCTCTGCCATGGGCAGGGACACCTTCCACTATCCCAGGGTGCTCCAAGCTCTGTCCTGCCCTGCCTTGGGCACTTCCAGGGATGGAGCAGCCACAGCTTCTCTGGGCACCCTTTGCCAGGGCCTCCCCACCCTCACCGGGAAAACCTTTTTCCTAATATCCAATCTAACCCTCCTCTCTGTCAATTTGAACCCACTTCCCCTTGTCCTGTCACCCCAGGCCTCTGTAAATAGCCTTGCCCCACCTCTCCTGTAAGTTCCCTTCACGTACTGGAAAGCCGCAATCAGGTCACCCCGGAGCTTCTCTTCTCCAGACTGAACACTCCCAATTCTCTCAGCTTTTCCTCATGTCAAAATTACACCTGAGAACGGGGAGAGAAACGGTGAAATGCTGGAGGTTTTAAGTCAATACCCCAAATTCAGCTGAGGAGCGGGGCCGCCTCCAGCTCCACCGCGGGCTGCGGCACCCTCAGCCCCGCCAGGCCCGGCCGCGCTGGGGCCCGAGCGGACACGGAGGGCAAAGACCGAGCGGAGACCGAACCGTGCGGGACCCCGCGGCCCTCAGAGGGGCCATGAGGGAGCCATGAAGGAGCATCCCCCTCACGCTCACCTGCCGCTCCCGCCCGGCCGCTCCGCCGCGCCCGCCCGGAGGTGACGGAGCGGCGGCGCTCGGGAAGTGACGGAGCCCGGGGCGGGACGGGGGCGTGTTGTGCCGGGCCCAGTTCCGCGTTGTGCCGGGCCCAGCGGAGCTGCTGGAGCGTGGTAAGTGCGGGGCCGGGCCCGGGGCTCTCCTGGCGGGCGGGGGTCTCGTCACCGGCCCCTCAGCGGGACGGCTCAGCGCTGCCCATCGCATCCCTCAGCGCTGTCCCTCAGAGCTGACTATCGCGTCCCTCAGCTTTGCCCCTCAGCGCTGCCTATCGCTGCCCACCGTGTCCCTCAGCGTTGCCGCCCATCGCTCCCCTCAGCGCTGACCGTCGCGTCCCCTCAGCGCTGCCCCTCGCTCCCCTCAGCGCTGCCCCTCAGCGCTGCCCCTCAGCGCTGCCCATCGCGTCCCCTCAGCGCTGCCCCTCAGCGCTGCCCATCGCTCCCCTCAGCGCTTCCCATCGCTCCCCTCAGCGCTGCCCCTCAGCGTTGCCCCTCAGCGCTGCCCATCGCTGCCCGTCGCTCCCCTCAGCGCTGCCCATCGTTCCCCTCAGCGCTGCCCCTCAGCGCCGCCGCCCCGCTCCCCTCACGGCTCCTCCGGCTCTGAGGTGACCCCCGGCCCGGGCGAACCGAGGGACCCGTGTGGGAGCCGGGGATGGCCGGGAACGCTGTGGAGGAGCAGGGCGGGAGGGGAGGCTGCTGCTGGCCGGCCTTCAGGGCGAGAAAGGAGCCGCTGCCATCTCACCCCGCTGGAGAGCGGCTCTGCTCTTCCGAAGCCCCGGTAAGGGTGGGATAGACTCGTCCTTCTCCGGCCCGAGGGTCGGTGCCTGATGACACAGGGAGAAATGCGCCCTTCTCCCTGCGGAGAGTCAAATAGCCGTGGCCTTTGTCTGCTTTTGCACTGGAAATGTGCCGTGCTTTCCCGGCTGGGTGCTCCCTGCATCCCCATGGACTGCCTGGGGCTTGTGGGTGTGAGGCCCAAATCCATGGGGTGAAACACCTCGTCTGGCTTTTGTTTCTCTAGCCAATGTCATTTGGTGTCTACTGGAGATACCAAAGCAGCAAGATTCCCGTTTTGTTCCAGTTTTGCGTCTCAGATGCTTGGCAGGTCATGTGGGTGACCTGAGGGAAGGGGTGATAAGTTTGATAGCAGCTATTTGTCTATAAAGTGCTGTGAATCCAGGTTATCCCCTTTCAGCTGCACCTGTGAGGCCCAAATCCAGTTTTCTCCTGCCCTTGTTTTCTCTGCTCTGTGCTTACCAACAAGTGGGTATCCTGGTTTAGTTAATGGTGACGATGTGGGTTGAGGTGGAGAAAGTGTGCTGTTATTCTTTCAGCCTTTGGACCACATGTGTTTTGTTTGGGCAGTGGATTTAGGTGCTGTTTTGCTGTTCGGAATTCTGCTCTTTTAGAGATTGTTTCGCCTCAGTTTGGTGGGGGGTTCTCATGCTTCCTGAGACCTCATGGTAACATACATCAGCTCTTCTTCATGCATTAATTTTCCCATTGAAACAGCCTTTGTTGTGTCGGTCCTCCTTCTCCCAATCCATTATTTCTGCACCATGGGATAGACTTTCCTTTATTCCTTATGGGATAAGTGGCAGTTGTAACGATGGCTTCAGATGAGGGTTTCAAAAGCCAGTTTCCAGTTGTGCAATGGGAGGTGAGCTCTATTGGTCTGAGCTTTGTTTTGTGTCCTGCTGAGCTGCTGAAACACAGAGTGTTTGAAATTCCTTTGGGGAAGGGTAGGAGGAGACTTGGTAGCTTTCAAGTGGGTGGTAGCAATGAGGAAGGTGAGTAGGCTGGAACAACTGCACTCTTTCCACCTTAAAGCTTTATTTCTGACTTGTTGTCTTGGAATTCCTTCTGAATGTCACAACTGCCTCTGAACAGCTCTGCTTAGGGTGATCTGTGCCATTAGTGCATGCTTGGAGATTCCTTATTTCTTAAAAAACTGTGGGGTTAAAACAAACAAAAACTAATCCATGTAATTCCTGATGTTTTGTGATGGGGGACAGAGTTATCTGCAGGTTGGAACTTTAACTTCTCTACCTTGTGGACAAGTGTGAGCTGGATGGACTTTGCTGTTCCCTGAGGACGAAGGGCACAGCCTTGAAGCTGTTGCAACACTGAGCTTTTTGTACCAGCTTCAAACACAGTCATGGGACAGCACCAAAACCAGCAAACCTCCCTGGTTTTAGTGCTGCTCGGAGCAGAGGGAGCCAGGAGATGTTATTAGTGAGGCAGGCAGTTGTTCAGGGTGTTTCAGGCTTATTAAAAGAATATTTTTCTCTCTCCCAGGGCTCAGAATTGGCCTCTGTGAGCCTTGTCTGGGCAGTGTGTCCTCACTGGATGGCCAAGTGTGAAATCTCAATTGGCTCCTCTTAGAGACTGTTCCTGTGAAAAGCAGAATTTGTTATCTCAGGAGCTGCTTTCAGCCACTCTGGGCTTTGTCAGGTCCTTGTGTTCATCCCTTTTCATCTGTGCTGTGCCTCCTCTACACATCCTCTTATCCCTGGGTCTCACCTTTTCATCTGTTTATTGCACAGCATCTCTACTGTTATTATAGCACCTGATGCTGCTGCTGGATGTAATCAAAATTCATGTTTCACCAGAAAAAAATACACCAAAAAGATCAGTTTAATATATGTGGCTTTAATGACAGGGACAGAACTTTCAGGTAACTCAACAGAAATTTCATGTTGCACCAGTCTTTCCTAAATAGCAGCCCAAAGTCTTTTTGGGGGAAAAAAAATTGGGAATTTTAACTCTAAATTTGATGATTTATTTGGGTAGGAATTGGAAAATAGGTCTGGTGTACAGAGGCATAACCCACAAAATGGAAACCTGTGGTCTTTAACTGAATTACTTCTCCTTTGAGGAATTAAACTATTTCAGTTAGGAAAACATTTTTAGGATGGGAATAAACGCACTCATATCAAAATAACCCATTATAGCCAAATCTGTGGAGATTTGGAACATCTTTCAGATGTGGCCTCATTTATTTTAATTGAATGCTTCCCAGGAGTGCTGAAGGACTAGGGGGGGAAAAAAATCAAGTAGTTGCTTTTTCTATTTTGTGTCATCTTCAGGAAAGTCATTAAGCTCCAAGTGAGGGGCTGTGTCACTGCAGTGCCTGATGAACACTGTTCTCTTGCTCTGTAGGGGCAGCAGCTCTGCAAGAGGAGGCACTTTGGGCTCAGTGCTGCAGAGCTCAGGACCTGCTTGGGCTCTTCCACTGCCTTCAGATCCTGGAGAAGTGGTGGAGAGGGAGTAACTGTGAGGAGCTGGAAGGGGGTATGTAATGTTTCACTTCCAAACTGATCCCATCCTTCACCTGAATGTGCTCCTGTGCCCGGCAGTCTTTGGCTTTCAAGGGAAAGTGCTCTCCAAGCTGTTTCTTTGCCAGGGAATTGTTAACTTATTCTTTCTGTAGAGCATTTGAAGACTGAGAAGACCCCCCTCTCACAGATGTGCAGCACTGTTTAGATTAGTGCAATTCTTTACCCACCTGGAAAGGCTGGATTTTAATCCTTTTTTTCTCCTTACTGTAACTGAAGAACAGGGGAAAGAGAAAAAGGAGAAGGAATAGCAGAAAGGTTGAGGAGAAAGAAGCAGCAGGATTGGAACATCTGGCTTTAAATATAAGAAATAACTGGAAATGATGTGTTGCTGAGGTGGCTGGGGGAAACAACAAAATGCTCTGACTCTGGGAGCTGTGTGTGAGCAGGAGCTGATGGAGATGAGAGTCAGGGCTCTTTCAGTAAGAAGTAAGAATTAGTGATTCAAACGATGTCTGGGAGAGCAGTGAGATGATGAAAACAGCTTCCTTGTTGTTCCAGCACACCGGGAAGGAGTCCTCCAAAAATCCTTAGTACAGAACATGAGTCCACATTCTGCTCCTCCAGGTGAGAGTGCAGACACCCAACTGCCTTGTCCAAAACTGGCTCCTTTTGCATCAGTGCACCCAATACTTGGGTGCTCCCAGAGCCTTCAGAGAAGAGACTTTTGTCCTTTTCTCTGATTACAGAGAGCAGACACTGCAGTGCCCAATTTTGTTGTGTTCTCTTGCTCTGGTGGCTTGTTTTGCTTTGTCTCACTTATGCTGTGAAGTGCCAGTCACAGTTACCATCAACCCTTTTTGTTGACCAATTTGCATTTTTGACTAGCAATAATTGTCTTTTTATACTTCATGTTTTGGGTTGCACTGAAGCTCAGTGGTGCATTGTGAGCTCTTTGTTCAGCCCTACAAAGCACTTCTTGTGTGAGCACAGCTCTAACAAATGATCTAAGCCACCCTGATACAAAAACTGGCCACAGTTGTTTTCCAAGCTCTTTTAAATAGTTTATTTTTATTTTGGTGCTAAGTACTCCATGTAGTAGGCAAATTTATTTTTAGAGATGGGCTCTGTGTCTTCCCCAGCATCTGTCAGAAGTGAAGTTCTGTTTGGCAGATGGAATTTAATTTCCTGTGCTGAGCTCTCATGCATTGGGTGTAGACTGGAGAAGATGCAGTGAGTTAATGAAGAGTAACTCCATTTTGGGTCAGGCTCCCCCTCCAGTTAATCCCTGTGGGGAAGCATTAGTGCAGGACTCCTGCTTCTAATGGGCACCAAGCAGCACAGCAGATCAAGGGTGCTGAGCTCAGGGCATCCTCCAGTCCCTTTGTAAGATGCTTTAATTATAATTAGACTTGGCTAAACCAGGGAGGTTCTTTCCTGGAGTCAGGAAGGGTTTGCAGCCCCTGCAGCCCTGCTGTGTGATAGCCATCCCATCTCCAAGTCAGCTTTTAAACAGGAATTTTTCGAGCTTTCCTGCAGAATGGTTGAACTTTAAGACCTTCTTGACAAGTATTTGTCCTCCAGAAGTGTGGAAGGGGATTATTTATGTGCTTCAGTGCAAACATTGACTTGTGTACTTGAGGTGGTGTTATGCAAAGCTAATCCTGGATTAGTGCCTTTCCAGGCAGGCAGGGTAAAAGTGGCTCTGGCAGCTGAGCTCCTGGAAATAAAAAAAGCTGTCATGCCTTGGGAACAACACACCTGAAACCCCCAGAGGTGCAGGAGTTTTATGGAATTCAGTCTTGTGCTTTAGCATCAAACATGGAGAGCAGTTGGCACTGCACTAAATGAACTTCCTTGGAGTGTAATTAAGCTGAGAGCAGAGACCAAACCAATCAAGACTTTAATTTTGAAGATTTGCACACATGAAAAGAGATGGATTTTAAAATGAGGAACGTGTGGCTTCCACTGAAATTTGCAGCTTGTTTTTTTTCCCTGATCTTTGCTATATTTAAATCAACAAAATGTGACTGAAGTTCCCTAAGCCAGAATACTTTTTTTAGTGTTGCTTTGTGTGCTCAACAGGCTCTGCATGGCTTTTGCTTCCTAAGCAGCTTTCTGTGAGCATCAGGCTTGCTGGCTGTGGGGGTGTAATTTAAATATTGCCCTCTGCAGTTTGAGCTCTGTGTGTGCAAATTCACGTGGTATATCCATGGATATGTATATAAACTCATATTGTGTGTTCATAAATACTTATGTAAATGTATATATAAAAATAAGCACAACTGAGTGCAGTCAGAAACAAAACACCCCACCTGATGGAATGAAGAACATTTGATCCTGATATTGCCACAGCAACTGGCCTGTTATGCTCAGCTCTGGGGGAGCTCCAGAGTGTCAGGCTGCTCTAAACTCACCTGGGGAGAGGGAGAGGCTCATGTTTCCCTGGGGTTTGAGCAGTCCCTGGGTTTGCAGGTGGCTGCTGAGTGATGCTGTGGAGCTCCCACTGCAGCAGCTCAGGCCTCTTGTCCTTGGCTGACTCCTGAGCTCTTTCAGCGTTTTTCAGCTTTTGCAAAGGTGCTTTGTTCATTTCTTTAGGTGGTTTGGGTATTCTGGGGTTCACACTGCAGTGAATAAAAGCTGTAACATGCATGAGATGAGTTTCTGCTGCCTTGTTGAACCAGACATTTCTGTTTGTGCACGTTTTGTGTCAGGGGGAGGTGCTGGAGAAAGAACTCCTTCCTGTGGCCTCAGTCCTTTTGACTACTGAATTTTAACTAAAACCTTTAATGATTAGATTCTAGCTAGCAATTTTATCTGTACTGCAAGTATTGCACAAGGCTTGTACCTGTTTAGAAAAACACCTGATTTGTGAGACCCTGGAAATGTCATATACAACATCTGAAATCTTTGAGCATTTTATTTAAAAATTTGACAAAATGATTGCGGTCTAAATCCAAGGGGTGATCTCACTGCTGTTTACCCAACCTGAGTTGCTGTTTGGCTCTGAAGCCTGACATAAATCAATGGGGAAGTATTTTTTCTGTAGAACTTTACTTTCTTCCACTGGGCAGTTTTATATAACGTGTCATTTTAATATTGCACCACTTTTCTTTCCAACAAAAGCAACAAATCAAGTAAATCAAGTGTGCTTACAGGGTGCACATACAATGCAAATAAAATGCTTTAGTTTTGTGGGACTCTCTTTTCCAAATAAAACTCCAGAAAGTGTTTTAAGATTCAAGAGAAAGTTTTTAAAACAAGGAGTCAGACTGGTTACTCTCTTTGTGTTTGATTGCATAAGAAATGTCAGCTGTTCAGGAGAAGGTATTTTTTAAAGAAAAACAAAAAAAAAAGGCAGCTCTTGCAACACTCTGGTATGTGCTGGCTCCCACTTCTTGCATTATTTACTCTCCTGGATAAGGAAAACCACATCTGCTCTTTTGGGGTTTTGTTTTAGGGCTGATCTCTCTAGAGAGAGGCTAAAGCAGCAGAGAGTGTGGACAGTGTCAGCAAAGCTTCCATCAGAAAGCTCCTGTCCTCTGAAGAGTCAGCAGACTGTGCTGCAGCTCTGTCTTGGTTAACACACTGAGGGCTGAGCTTTGAGCCAGGGAGGTTTTTGGCACAGTGGCAGGAGGTGGCAGGTGAGGAGCACACCTGAAGCACCCAGCTCAGGATGGAAGTGAGGTTTGTATGAAGCTCTGCTGCTCCTGGAGCCCAAACAGTGGGTTGGCTCGTGGAAGGGGTTTGTTTAATGAGCCTTTGTTCAGCTGTTGGAAGTGAGGGAGTTTTGTCATTTGAGTGAAAAATTTAGAATTCTGTAGGTGGAAATGTTTTAATCTTTGTCACAGAGGGGATTGAATCACTTTCTCCTGTTTGATGGTGTCATGCAGGATGAGTGTGAGCTGGATTTGGAGAGCTGCTGGGTGTTTGTATCCTTTCACTGTGGAGTTCTCCTAACCAGAAACACACCTTGTTATTTTTTGGGCTCTTTCTGCCCTCAGATCCCCACAAGTGACTGATCTATGAAATGGCAGAGAATGGCACAGACTGTGACCAGAGACGCATAAGGATGAGCAAAGAGCAGCACAATGGCAGCTTCACAGGTAGGTGGAAAATCACTCTGTGTTCTCAGCTGGCCTGTTTGGGGTGGAAAGCAAGATTAAAAAAGAATTGAGTTTGGTTTTCTGTTGAGGCCAGGCTGGATGGAGCCACCTGAGCTGGTGAGTGGCACCTCAGGGGGTGGAATGAGCTGGGCTTTCAGGTCCCTTCCCACCCAAACCATTCTGGGATTCTGTGACTTTATGCCCACCTAATGCAAAGGGCTTCATGCCTGAATCAATCTTAGAAACCTCAGCTCTAAACCTAAAGGATTTAGGATTTCAAGGCCATGAATAGATTCATGCTGTGTATTTCCATTCACATTTCTCTCACACTCTTTTCCCCTCCCAAAGTTCTTGATCTTTGTTGCACACACATTTAAGCTGACCTGGATACCAACAGGGGCTACAACAACAACCAAAAAAATCACTAAGAAATTGAAACTGTTGGCAAATGTGTGCCTGTGGAAATCAGGCTGTACAACCCCACCCTTTGGCACTGGAAAATTCTTGGTAATAAAAATCTGTTTTACACTGGGACAGATCCAGTTGTTAGTCTCCCAATTTCTAGCTGTTCTGTTGAAATTCCTTGTCACTATAATTTATTGGTTTCAGTGATAAATTACCACCAAAACAGTTTTAACTACTTCACCTCCTGCCTCTCCTCTGCTTTTCCTGCTGGTATGTCTGAAGTAGCCTGGGGTCAGTGTTTAGAACTCATGAAAAATAACCTGAAAACAGTTAATGGGAGATTTTTGTGTCACTGAATTATCCATGCTGTGTAGTAAAGCATGGAAATTATAATCATCTTTGTCTGTTTCCTGTCAGCTTCGAATGTGCCAGTTCCATATTTAATTAAGTTTTGTAATCAAGTGATTTCTCAAGTTGTGTGCAGTCTTACACCATTGTCTTTTACGACCTTTTACTAAAAACAAGGTCATAAAAACAAGGTTGAAACATTTTTTATTACACATATTAAACAAAAAAGATTAACTGCATGTTTGTATGTATGGAACAAATTAAAGCCTTTTACTTAAAGACTTAAATCATCCTCTAACTGAGGGAGTGTGGATGCTCTTCAGTATTTGCCAGGATTTGTTAGTTCATCTTAAGCAACTGATTTTACAGCTGAGGAGTACAAAATGAAGTGGGCTGTGTGACTAATGAGATCTGCAATTTCTGTGTAAATATCAGCATCTGATAAGGCAAAATGTTTCAGTTCCTGGAGTAAGACTGAAGTGATACATCTTGGGTTACAATATGCTGGAGATCAGATTAGATTAATGTTTTAAATGCAACAGCTTTTTAAAAATCTAGAATTTATGAATATTATTACAATGCAAAATAGAATACATGTGTTGTGACTGTGTGGTAAGTGATGTTTAAACAAGTTTGGTGTCTGTTTGGCTACAAGTGTATTTTTTTCATTTTTTATTGGTAGTATTTTTTAAATCTTATTCCAGAATTCCTTTTCTTTAAAAGTTTAAAAATAATTACTCATCAGCTCATCAGCTTGACAACCTTTAAACAAGCCATTCTCCTCCAAAAAAAAACAGCTCAGCTTTGGGGTTTTATTCATCTTATTGTGAAAATTACACCTTGATTAGAAGAGGCTTTTAGTGGGCAGGGCTATGAGCTCACTCCCAGGCAGGGCTGTGCTCCAAAGGCAGCTCCTTTCCACGGCAGGAGTTTGGGAGAAGCTCCTGGCTGGGAGGGCAGGTGCTCTTATCCAGTTACACCCTGGCTGGGGGGGATAAAGAGCACGTGTAATTCCATCTGCTGGAAGTGGCAGGCTGGGAATAGCTCTGCTGGGAAGGAACCAGCTCAGGAGTTCAGAGGGAAATGTCCCTGCAGCAGGTGCTGAGCTCACAGCTGACCTGAAAGCAGAAAAGCTGCTGGAGGTGCCAGGCCTGGGGCACTCTGCTTCCCTGAGTGCCAGGGGGGAGCCAGCCACTGCATCCCCTGGATGTCACCTCATTCCTGAGGGGGGGAACCAGCCACTGCATTCCCTGGATGTCACCTCATCCCTGAGGCTGCCAGCAAATCCTTTGGGATCAGGAGGAAAGATAACTGAGAGCTCACACAAAATACATAATAAATAAGAAATCAGTGTATTTTTGGGTGGGATAGCACTGACCTGCCAGCCTGTGCTTTTACATATTTTTCTTTTTTGCTTTTCCTTGGCAGATTCCTCCATGCTGAGCGAGAGGAAGCGAAGGGAGCGAGAGGAGAGGTTGAATATTGTTCTGTGGAAAAAACCGCTTGTTACCTTGCGGTATTTTTGCCTGGAAACTCTAATAAACTTGAAGGAATGGACCATAAAGTAAAGATCATTTCTTTAACTTCTACTAAGCGTTCTGGGCAAACCCATGCTCTGATTTCAGTAGGTCATTCTGACATCTCACTTTCCCTGATGATTCACAGCTTGGAAACTGTGTTTTTTTCAGAGAACATGTGTATTTTTGTCCCTTAAAGGTGGCTGCTGGAACATCCCACACTTGTAGCTGTGCTCTCAGACCTTCTGCCTCAATTACATAAGTGCAGCAAGGTGCTTAAGGGAGAGAAAATGGCAAACTGCTTTCCTGAAGAGTTGAATATTCCAATTTGGAAGTGTTTAGGGCTGCTCAAGGCAAAGGGGTAATGTGCTCATGGCTGCAGTGTTAAGCACTGACCTACTAAAGCAGGTGTTGGTATCACTGAGTCATCTTCAAATAGCTCAGCCAGGGCAGAGATCAGGGTTCTCTGGAGCTTGCAGTGATGTTTATGATGCTGTAAAGAGGACTTTGCTTTTCTGTGGGCCCTTTTACAGCAGGAAATGATTTATTAAAGCACTTTCCCTGAGTGTTATTTTCACACTGGATGAAACCAGCTCTTATTCCAGTGAGAGGATTTGTGAGGAGCAGTGCTGTCATTCCCTGCTAGTGCTGAAGTGCAGAGCCAGTTCTTAAGGCACAAGGCCCAAGGGTTTAGGCTGCCAAAGCATGAGTACAATTTGCAGTGAAAATGCCAAGAGTAGCAGCCATCCAGTGCTTGTGTTGGTAACTGGGCTCTGTTGTGCTTGGGACTGAGCTGACAAAGCTTTTCCCAGTCAGGAGACAGGATGTAATGTCACCTTGGGTGACTCCAGCTGTTGGGCTGCTCCTCTGCAGGCTGAGCTGAGCTCAGGGCTGTGCTCACTGCCCCTCTGGGCTAGGCTGGAGGTGCTGGCAGCTCAGATTTGCTGACAGAAACTTCTGGTTTCCATTTTCTGTTGAAATTATTTGTATGAGAAATATCAGGTTTATGTAGTGTAGTCTTAATTCTTTTTTACACCCCGCAGCCCCCCAAAAAAACCAACCCCCCCCAAGCCTATTTATTTAATTATGTGCATTCTTTCAGCTACCATTAGGAATTGTCTCTGAGAACTGTTTCACTGGGTCTGACATCTGTAATGTCTGACAGTCTCCAAGCATTTATTTAAACTAAGCAGAAATAACATTTGAGGATTTATTTTAAGACCTCAAATCTTATTTGGCTCCCCAGACATCCAATTCTGTTACAGATAGCACTTGCCTCCTCTGCTGAGCAGCACATTCAGTTGTCTGGCACTCCCCTGACAGAATCCTTACACAAAATAACCCTGACTATTACAAGCTATTAAGTTGAGACCTCAGATTGACTCTTCATGATCTCCTGTGTTCCATTGCATAAATTGTGTTTTGAATGACTATCATTTGGAAATCCAATTGTCATACTAATGTAAGCAGCACTAACTTTAATTTTAAAATGTTTTGAGTGCTCTTTTCAGTTTGCTTAATATGAAATATTTGTGACTGTTTTCCTGTGTTAAGCCTCCCATTTCTATCTTTCTGTCTAAATAGATAAGTGATGTTCATAATTTGCTTTATACTCTGGGAATTTGAAGTGATGCTAGCACTTGCTTTTTTATATATCATTAGGTGACAAGATAATAGTGTTTTCTGGAAAATAATAAATGTATTTGCTGATCTGTGTGTGGCCACATACACATCAAGCAGAAAAAAACCCCACTAAAACCAAACATGCTCAAAAATCATTTGGTAGCAAATTACTTTGGAAAACACTTTTCTCCCTTTACTCACCTAATGCCTCAGAGTTACCTAAAGTATATTTATTAAATTTGGAGCTGTTACAAGGTAATAATTTTAACAGATGAGGAGAAACAGAATAATGTAAAGATTTGTTGCTGTGACTGTCACTGTGCTTCTGCCCAGCAGCACAGTTGGAAATTCTGAATTCCACCCAGCTCGTCCTTGCCCAGGGCCAGTGCAGGGCCTGCTTTGCTCTGTGCTTGGCCACAGCTGCTGCTCAGGGCCTGGGTCTGACTCTTGGCTCCAGAAGCTGAATTGTTTTCAGCTTGTGTTTGTTTTCAGACAGTTACTTTGTTTTGCTTCGTTAAAAAAAATAAAATATGCGTGGCTGAACTTTGATCTCTCTTGACAGCGACGCAGAGATTTTTCCCTAAAGAGTAAAGGCTCCCCTGATATTTTCTTGGGAGGTTTGCACTGCTGCCATTGTCCCTGCTGAGCACATCCAGGCTCAGCAGTCCCCAGGGGTGACTGGGTAACTTTGAAATGCATGCTTCATGATGAAAAACCCTAATTTGCCATTTGTCTTGGAGGTTGTGGCGCCGGCGAGGGCTCCTGGTGTGTGTGTTGCTGGCCCTGGCAGTGCTCTCAGCCCTCTACTACATCGAGGGAGCACATCAACAGGTACCACCTCTGCTTCCCTGCCTCACACTGCCTTCCCTGTGCTGGGAATTGAATGGATTGTGCTGGGATCTCCATGAATTTATAATGGATCTTTTCTGAGGTTTTGTTTCTCGAGTCGTGACTGCTCTGTTGGGTGTGCATGAGCTGTGTTTCAGAGGTGGGGAGGGATGAGCTGTGCTGTTTGATGTGTTCTGGGTGGATCTGGAGGTGTCTCATCTGCTCCTGAGTAAAGCACACCTCCACTCCTTCACAGCAAGCTTTTAATAGTGCTGGGAGCTCTTGAGGGGAAATGTTGTCCTGAGTCATCCCAAGAAATGATTCTTGTGTTTCTGTGCAAGGGTCTCCTGCCCAGCTGGGACAGGCACATACAGAGATTTTAAATGCTTTCATGGTTCAGATTCTATTTCTGGTTCTGTGATGCTTCTTACTGTTTTCAAATGGTCCTTTAAAGGCTTTGTGCACTGGAAGTGTAAGACAAAGCTCAAGCTTAGTGATGGTGCTGTCTGCACCTTTCCCCTCCCCATTTCTCTTGGAGTTTCAGATTTTCCTGGAGGACAGACAGCCCTTTTAAAAACCCATTCCAGCTGATGTCACAGCTCTGAAATGAGCAGGTTCCCACTTCCAGAGAACTTCCTTCCATCCCTCCTCCAGGGCTGTGGCACTGCCTGCCTGAGGGACCTGCACTTCTGGAGCCCAAGTCCTGACTTCCCAAGGTTTCCTTGAGCCTGCTGGGAAGAAACCTGATCCTCTGGGACTGCTGAGGGCAGTGTCACCCTCAGCTGGCAGCCAGTGCAGCAGCTCCCTGCTAAGGAGGTGTCACTTGGCATTTTCAGGGTGTTTTTGTGCCCTGGCATGTTGGAGCCTGGATAAGAGTGGTGTAAACTTCACCTTGGTGCTCTTGCTCCATGGATGGTGTAAAAGTGTCCAGAACTTGCTGTGACTTTCCCATGTCCCCTCATTTCTGGCTGCAGCACACAACCAGCATTTTAATGTTTTCCTAAAAGTAACAAACCTGCTGCTCACTGCTCCAAGATGCAACACCCAGCAGACTCACTGGGAGTGCAGCTGATTTTATTCCTTTATTTGAACTGTTCAGACAATTTTCTGAGCTGCCTGGGCTCTGCTTGACACTCTCAGAGGCCTGCTCTGGATTTCAACCTCCTACTATTGAACCTGAATTTCCATCTATCTTCTTGGAAATTTGCTGATTCCAAGGTGTGGGGTTGTTTTTGGGGTTTTTTCTTTGGAAAGTGCACTGTTTCCTCTACATGACTGTGCTTTTACTGTAATCAATTGGAAATAGAAGTATTTAGGAGTCTACTTAAGTTGTTGTAATCCAGATAAATGTCTGTGTTAGCTTGTAGCTTAATTTTCTGCCTTGGAGATTTCATAATTTATAATATTTTTTCTCTTTTTTTTTGTGACTTTCCTTGCTCAGTACGTGAGGTACATGGAGAAGAAGTTCTTCTGGTGTGCCTACTGGGTAGGATTGGGCATTCTCTCCTCTGTTGGGCTTGGAACAGGTCTCCACACCTTCCTGCTCTACCTGGTAAGGAAATTTCCACACCATGTCCTTTCTGAATTGAGTCCTTAAATTGTTGCTTATTTTAGAAAAGGTGAATAAATAATTTTCTGCAAGTTCTAAACATTAAATACACCTAAAGTTGGTGCTCTGGTGGATGCTGTCCATGTTCTACCATGCCTCATCATGTTCTGTAGTTTGCAAACTCTGTGTTTGTTCAACTGTGGATATTGTTGGTTAAATCCTCACTTTGAAACAACGAGCCAAATCTGCAAGTTCTATCCTCTAATCTCCTCATTTAAATGAAGCCTCTTCTACTGTGTGTAGCTCAAGTGTTTCCAGTTAAAATTTTTCAGAGTATTTTTTTAGTAGCTTAAAATGAGCATTATTCCAACTGAAGCCACCAAAACAGGCAGCTGGTTTAAAGTTCAGTCTGTATTAATTTTGCTTTGAAAATAAATAGCAAGAACAATATTTTTCTATGAAGATAAAATATGAAAATTTGCATGATGTTGTTTATCTCAGCTTAGCTATGAAAGTCAGGGAAATGTTTGGGTGTGTTTTGCTCTTGGCCATTGGATTAGTTCCTGGGTTATGAAACCACTGTCCTGGATTCAAGAGAAGGATTCATGGCCACAAAATAATTAAAACCAGTTCATGCAACAAATGTCATCTTGTATTTGGAACAATGACAGATGTTTACTTTCAGAGCTGCTTCAATCATTAACAATAACACAGAGGACACTACAAGAAACTGCTGCCTTTGCCCCCAGCAGGGCAGTGCCTGGGAGATGCAATGGCATGGGATGAGCAGCCTCAGATTTACACTGATTGTAGCTGCTGTCCTAAAAATTGTGGAAGGAATTCCTGCTAAACAAAACCAAATCTGTGCATTCAGCACTGTCAGCCACTCCAAAATTATTTTTGATTAAATCTTCCTAAGACAGCACCACTTCTTTTTTTCAAGGAGGTGTAACCTTTTACTTTTTATTTAAAAATCAAAGTTCTAAATTGCTTCAGTGTAGAAAAATTCAATTCCACACTGCATCACTTTGATTATCCTGTGGGATATGTGAACCTCCTGGAGGTACTTAGGCCATGACCTGAGCTGACACTGAAATAATTGGTAGAAAATACAATTTCTCAGTTGGTTTATCAGTGTAACTTATGGTGGGTGTTTGGGAAGTTAACAGCCTCCCAAAGATTACAGGGATGTGTCAGCCAGGAAAAGAAATGGAGTTGAATATTGTTATTTGAAACATAACAGGGAAGGTTTTCACATAACTTTGTTAGGAAGAGAAAACAGACTGAAGAGATTACACTGAGTAATTAGAAGGTGGTTACAGAGTAAAAAGTAATAAAAATGTATTAAAGTAATACATTATAAAGTAATAAAAATCTCAAGTGTAGTACTACAGGCAAAATACTGCTTTGTTTTAAATATATGAGGCAAATAAGCATTTTCCTGTTTGACTGAGGGAATTCCTTGAAGGCAGTGAGTGTAGAAAGAACGAGAAGCCAGCATTTGTTTCCCTTTTCTTTCTCCTGAGCAAGATTTAATGATTAGCATGGTCTGCTCAGGTCAGTTAACACCTTCTGGACACTGTCTGAGCAGCTCATGGTTTACACCTCGGTGGAAGCCACGCGGTTGTTGCCACTAGATGGCAGAGGGAGTGTAAAATAAAACCAAACCAGCAGCTCCCGGCCCTGTAACAACCCGTGTTTGCTTGTTCAGTGCCTGAGCTGGCAATGTTCTCATCACTGCAGCTGGAGCAGCAAGGTGTGCATGGAATATGTTATCTCTGGAGTGAAACAGTGCTCGGTGTCTGCTCATGGCAGAGGGAACAAGGAGTACTAACAGGAGGCTGCTGCTGCAGCTTTTAGGGATGAGCTCCTTCAGAGTGGTGTTCTGGATTTAACCCATCTGGAAATAATGCAATTAGAAGCTCCAGCTCTGGAAGGGAGGAGTTGTAACTATTTTGCTTTGTTATTTGTACAGCAGTTCCCTCTAAAAGTAGAAATATGACACATTAAGTGGGGCTCTCAATATTGACTTCTGCAGTACCATTGATCTGCTTTTCATGTTCCATACATTTTAATTACCTGTATTCATAATGCTTGAACTTATTCTTCTGTTGACTCAAAGAAATGAATAGTTACAAAACAAACCCTCCCCTGCTTTAAGTGCCCGGATTTGCTGGCAATAGAGAATAGACCCAGTAAGTGCTTTCAAATTGCTTTTAATTAATTGCTCACTTTAAAGCTGTATGTACAGGGAGATGGTTGGGAATGCAATTACATGCTGGGAGAACAATGCCCTTGGGCCCACCCATGTGGTGCTGAGCTGTGCTGGGACTTGCAGCATTGTGTGTGCCACCGAGGGCACGTGGAGGAATCGATGGCATGTAGGCACCTGCTCAGGCTCCTTCAGCTGTCACACAGGTGCATCTGAATGAAATCACACTGCATTATATCCACTTACTGCACCAGGCCATCCCCAAGCCCTGGGCAGGCCCTGGGAGTGGTTATGCAAGGGCTGCAGTGTGTGAATGCCTCTGATGTTTGCTTTCCCTGGCCTGCTTTGAGCTGTTTTGCCAGCGTTGAAAAGTGTCATTTGTCTGGATCCTTCAGAGCATCCCTCACCAGCTGCTTTCTGGAGCTGCCAGGAGAGGATCCCTGGGTTAGCTGAGAAGAGAGCACTTGGAAACAGTTTGCTAAAAGTAGAATTTAAAGCAGCCTCGGTGTGGGAGGGGTGTTGCTGCCTCAGGATCATTTCAGTTCACATCTGAAATTTGGGACTTTTTTGGTCACCAGTCCTTGGTGCTCGAGCGTATCACTTTGATACCAGCTTTTCATTGCTGTTCCTCTGTGATTCCAGAGCTTTCCATATGTTAGAAAGGGCCTGAACATTGCCTGATGTGTCAGCTCCTATTTTAATGCTGCTTCCTCAGTTGTTGCCAGCTCTGGATGTAAAATCTGACATGGCTTTTTGGGAAACAATTCTCGTGCTGCACTTGGCACCGAGCTCAGGGCTGGCACAGAGCTGATCTTCAAGGCAGGAACAGGGAAGCAAGCCACTCTTCCAAGAATGCTTTCCATTCTGACACTTTCAAAACAAGTCTGCTGGCTTCTTCTCCTGAAGCCCATTAAAGGTTTTTCACAATTCTTTAAAAACAACCCTTAAAAATAGTAATCGTGATGCGGTTCTGTAAGGAAATAAAACTATTATGATTAATGACTCTAAACACTGGTTTTAGCAGTACATGGCTTTTTCCTCAGTGCTGAGATGTTTTCTCTTGGTGGTAGATTGAAATCCGAACAGCATGAATCACCTCATTACCAGCAGAGGATGGCTGAGGGTAACTCGGGAGGAATTTTTGGTGTTTGTACAATCTCTGGGAGATCTTTGCTGCCGAAAATGAATGAATGAGGCGGCGGTGCCGGAGGGCTCCGGGGCAGGGGACAGTAGGTGGAGTGCTGGGTTGGGATCATGGGCTGTGGCCATCCCCACCCAACGCCCTGCCTCGTGCTTTGGTTTCACTTCAGCTCTGAAAAACGGATTGTCAAAAATGTGGCTTAAAAAAAAAAAGTGCTTAAAACGAGTTCTCGAGGGCGTTGTAACATCCCGTGTCCCTGGGGATGTGAAATCCCTAAGGGGATGAATGGCACGGAATTCCTCCCCGCTCAAACAGCTCTGCCTGTTTGCATTGTTGGTGGTTTTTTGTTGTTGTTGTTGCTTCAATGTGGATTTTATTTGCTGCTGCTGGAGCCGAGGGGGCAAAATTCTGAGGGGGGTTTGTGCTGGTGGCCGGCCCTGGGCGAGCACAAACAGGAAATGTGAGGTACAATAGCAACGCTTGTGCCGAGCTGCAGCCCGGATATTTCAGCGCTGGAATATGGGAGTTTGTCAGGAATTCTTACGGGGGAAGAGGGCACGGCAAAAAGAAAGAGCAGAAATGTGCCTTCAAAGAGAAAAGTGAGTCAGAAAGGCAGTGCCCGGTGCTGCCCGGAGAGAGCCGGGCTGGCTTTGTCTGGCTTTGAGGGCTCAGCATCTCACTTTCACTCTGAATTGGTTCCCCTCACCCTGGGGTCACATTCTGGCCTCCCCGAACAGTCCCAGTTTGCAGCTGAAATGAGCCCTGTGTTGGCCCTACCCAAACTGGTTTCGGTTAGAATTTGAAGTTTTAAAAGCCAGACACTTGTGCAATAATGAATCCATTATCTTGGGGAAAAAAAAAAATAGATGTTGGTGGTGTAAATAATTTAAAAAAAAACAAACCCACACAAATAAACGGTTTCCTGTCAGGACTACTGAAAGCTTTTTTAAGTCAAACCTAATTCCTTTTAGTTCTCTGGTTCCAGGAGCTGAGCTTGTAAGAGGACTTGTGATAAAAATTATTTAAGTCCCTCTTAAAAGAGAAGCTCACAAAACAGGACTTACTCCACTTTTATGAAGTAGACAGAATAATTTAGAAACACACGACTTATTATCTTTTTTTTTCTCCATTTACTTCCTCGTGACTAACACAGGAGTATTTTCATAGTAATTATCAGCTTCGGAAGAGGTTCTGCTCTTTCCACGCAGATCATTCAAAACTATCGTGAGTAACGCAGAAAACGATGGTTCTGTGTGTAAAGGAAAAAGTGAGGAACAAAGGCAGAGCTGCCTGAGCCGGGTGGGAGGTGCAGCAGTGCTCCCCTTCCCAGTGCTGAATTCTTTTTGTGAAGTGAGGTGTTCATTCCCAGCCCTCGCTGTTCTCCAATTCACACGGCAACTTGCGAGCCTAAAACAAAGGAAATAAAAAAAGGGTTCTGTCTAATACCTGTGCTCACATTACTGCTATTGAATCGCTGAGGTGGTCGAAAGAAAAATACGTGGAGGGTGTAGAAGGCAGAAATTCGTTCTAAAATAAGCTGAAATGGAGCCTGTTTGTGTGAGGGTCGTTTTTGTCTCTGTCATTTGTTTCTTTCCTGTCTTTAAACTACTTCCTCCAGCTGTCCTGAACTTTCTACAAAGAACTGAGATATCCTGGAATACATGAATCAACACAAAACTTTTTTTAAAAAATCGCTTTTGCAATTATCTCACCAGAAATTCCTGCTTACAGCACACCTTGAAACTGCAGTATTGATATTAATAATGCCCTGATGAACTGGGAGGGTGTGCTGGATTAACTGGACACTCCTGCTAAATCAGTTGTGCAATCTGGGTGTTCCTTAAATCTTCTGGTGGCTCGCTTGCGTTTTAAAAACCGGAGGTGAAAAGCGATGTTTTCAAGGAGAAAAACAATCACTTGAAGTGTGGATTGTTGTGCTCCTGTTGTGTAGAAATCTGCAGAGTGTAAACCCAGCACTGCTGGTTTGGGTCAGCCTGAGGAACAGTCCCGGGGTGATGGAGGGGTTAATGGGGCGGTGGAGGAGTTAATGGGGTGATGGCTGCGCCCTTTTCTTCCTCCCGAAGGTTGATGGACTTTACCTTTCAGGAGCTGACGCCCTGTTTTCATTATCTGCTCTCCACTTCCTCAAGGTTTGTTCTGTCGGATCTCTGCCGGGAGGGCACGTTGTGCTTTCTCCTCATTTGCTCCCGTGGAGTTTCTACGTGGGGTTTTTGTTGTTCTTGGTTGTTTTTTTTTTTTAAGTACAGGCTGAACTTTCTACCTTTCATGTCCTGCTTCCTGGAGCAGGTTGAAAATAACGATAATTGTGCAGAACTGTCTCTAATTGGAGATCCTAAAGCCAATCACCAGTGCTGGTAGCAATTTGAAAAGATGCTGAGGTTTATCCTTCAGAAATGAGTGGATGGCTAGGGAAGGGCAAGGAGATAACACTGACTGAGTATTTTATTATTTTATTAATGATTTTCTGCCAGCAGCAGAAGATAAACTTGAATTCTTACAATTGTGCCTCCCCCTGACACGAGTCTGTATTTTCCTAAAGAAAGTAATGTAGGCACAGCATTTAAAAAATCTCTTTTCATGTTCCTCCTTAGAGCAGCCCCATGGCCTTTACACATGGTGCCATGTGCTGCTCCCTCAGTGGCTCTTCAGCCAAATTCAGAGTTTGTGGCTGATCATTTGGAATTTCCATCAGCTCTGTGCTGTGGGGCTGGGCTGAAGTGGGGGTAGAAACTGAACCACAGCCACGTGAGTGTAAAATTAATACACAGCTTGAAATGCTGTGGAGGTCTTCTAAACCCAGCCCTGGCCACTTGGTGGATGTTTGTGTCACTTGAGGATGCTCTAGGTACAGGATCCTCTGTCCCCAGCCCTGATTTCCAGCCAGCACCACAAACCAGACCTCATAAAACCATGAGACATTTTAATCTGCGAACACAGACAGACAGACAAACTGCACATATTTACCAACCACCTCCAGACCAAGCTTCTCCCTCTTAATCACAGAGCAGTTCTCTCTGTGGGTAGCTGTCCACCTCTCTGAGAGATAAAAAAGATGCTGTGAGTGTGGTGTGACTTTCTGGAGAGGTGTGATGACTTCATGGATAACTGTGGGATGAGTCGTGGCCTGGGGCTCCACTCAGAGGATGTTTCCCATGAGAAGAGAGCTTTTATTTTTCCAATTTATCTCCATCAAATACATCATGACATGTTCCCCCTCTGTGCAAAGGCTGAGCCTTGAACCCAGTGTGAAAAGCAGGGTATCCATGGAGGAAAACAGATTTTTAGTGCATTAAGTTCAGCAAGGAGTTCAGGGTAATATTTTTCTTGCTGGCAGACGTATCACTTTTCTTTGGAGAAATGTTTCTAAATTAAAGCCAGTCTAAAATTATATCTTCCCCCAAAATAAGAGGTTAAAATTAGATGTGGTTGTTCTTGTATCACTTGAGCAGCCTGGCTGTTCTGTGAAGGGCCATGTGAGAAACCAACACTTGGTACAGGACTTCTGTGGAGCTTTAATTGACTTCCCAGTCCAGGTGCTCAGAATGATTAATAATGTGAAAATAATATTCATTTTTTAATTGGATATTCAGTCACTTTTCCTTATGGTAAAGACTTTCTGCTGTAAGGGTTATACAGATCAGCATGTTTTTAAGGATTTTAACTCGTGATTTTTTTTACATGTGGCTGCTGTCTCTTTCTACTTCCACAGATAAATTTCTATGCATAATTTATAGATAAAAAGATTTTTACTTTCCAGAAATTTCAAAATTCATCACTTTAAGTAACTTATTTCTGTGCCATTCCAGCTTGGGTGCCTTCAATCACAGGACTAAAACTCCTTTGATGCCCTGTGAGTTCAAGAGTTCGAAGTTACCTTCTCTGAGACATCGGGGTTGTGCAGTCAGGCATTTCCAAACTCCCCTCAAGTGCTGTTGCAGAGGAATAGATTCATGTTGAGTTCATCTGGATGAGCAAATCTTGTCTTGTTTGATTTGCAAATTGTACAGATATTTCTAACACATCACATTCCAGCCTGACCACAGGCTCCTTCTGGTCGTCAGCAGGGGCAAGCGAATGTTTCTCACCCGAGTCAGCAGAATGCTTCTCAATTCCTCCTCTGCCATCCTTTGTGCCTCCTGCAGCTTAAAAGGGAAAAAAAAATCATTGGAAGAAGGTGAGGGAAAGGCAGTTGGTGTTCAGGATCTTACATGCCTGGAGATACTTTTCCTGCTTTGGCCAGGAGCACATTGAAATCAGGGATTTAGTGTTGGGTGTGATGGGGTTGGAAGCAGTTTTGTCCTTTACAGAGGTAGAGCCACAGTCACAGTCCAAAAGGGACATCTCAGAGGACTTCCCCAAGTGTTAAAACAACCTGAACCATTGCAGGGAGGCAAACCACTCAGAATTTCCTGCAGCCCCATGCAGAGCAGGAGGAGGAGAGGGTGGAGGAGGTGTTATTTATTGAAGGGGATTAAAAAACTGGATAAGAATGAATCCTCCTGGCTGTGGAGTCAGGGGTTTTCCAAAGGTGGCACCTGGGGCCTGTTTGAAGCTGGTTCCCTGCTCCATTCAGAGTTAAACCATCACTAAATAGAAATGAAACCCCCCAATTCTTCTGCTCCTGCCCCTGTTCAGCCAAGCATTGTTTGGAGGTGTTGGTACCCAGGGCTTTGGGGAAGCTCCAGATGCAGATGTTGGGGTGCTGCTCTGAGCCTGCCAAGCCTGGCACAGTGTCCCTGTGACCCACAGGACACCTGGCCATGGGAGGAGGATGCCTTTGCTTCCATCCCACACCTCATCACTCTGAACAAACCATTTGCTCTTTATTCCTCATTCCAGTTCAAGTGTGGCTTCTGTGGCTTCCACCACTCCAACTTTTTTCCATTATAGAATTGTTTACATTGCTCTGTTCCCTTGGCCTGGCCTTCAGGTGGCCCTCTGCAGCTGTTTTGTGAAATGCCTTTTATTTTTTTTCTTCCATTGGCTACTCCCTGTGAAATTTTTCCTTTTGCAGACATTTGTTGAGGCTGGGAGGGCTCTCAACAGGAGAGATTTGAGGTTGTTCAGCCCCTCCCAGGGTGGCAGCTCTGCTGGGAGAGGCTCCTGAAGCATCTCCAGTTGGGCATTTTGTCCTTGTGTGCTCCTCTGGGATTTTAGGACCTGCTTTATCCACCTTGGGTACACTTTGGGAAGAAATTTGGGTGATGCTGAAGCTTTGCAAGGCCTGGGGGCTGCTTATCACCATTGATAGTAGTGATTACATTTGTCTCTTGCTATTCTAAGTAAGCTGGCTGTAGTTCCTCTGCGCTGTGGTGTGTATTCCAAATTTTGTGGGAGTGAAAGCCCCACCTCTGGATTCCCACAGTCTCTCACTGCCTTGGCCAGGGCCTTGAGGGAGCCCAGGGAATGGTCATTTACAGCTCAAACACAAATTTGATGGGATTTCCTCCATCAAATCTGCCTTCCAGGAGAGTTCCACTACAAATTTCTGCTGTGAAAAAAATTCCAGGATGAAGGCTTGAAACCTTTTTTTTTATCCCAAGGCATCTGTCAGACCTAGGGAGGGGTAAGCAGGGGATGGAATTAAACTCCCCAAGTTCCAGAGTGGAGGAGGAGGTTCCCAGGTTTGCCATAAATTTACTTTACAATTTTTAGGGAGTTTCAAATCTCTTTGTATCTGCCCTTGATGAGTGAAAGAGAGAGATGTTATTTATTGAGCTCTGAAGCTGCTGTGGAGATGATCTTGCTACAGCCACCAAGAAGTTCATTGCCAGTTTATTGCCTATAGAAATATTAATAATATAAATTATTACTCATTGGTTCATTCTTCCAGTCTTTGTTCTCCCTTCCATACCAAAACCTCTCTTGTGTATCAATTTCTAGATCTCCTCTTTTCCAGTTTCATTTCATTGAACCTTTTTCTTCTCCCCAAGAGAGGCTGTGCCTCATTTATCATCTCACAGGCTTTGTATTTCTGCAATCCAAAATACACCCAAACACTTGGAATGAATCTCCTGTAAAGGAACAAGGAATAAATCAAAGAATTTTCTTGCTATCAGAGCAGCTTGTCCTATCCCAGTTTGCATGCCAGAAGAAAGGGTTTATTTTGAATTGTTTGCATGTGACAACAGTAGTTACATCTGTCATAAAGAAAATATAAAAATAATAAAATATAAAAATATGGTATTTTATAACATTCTTAATTCACTGCCACTGAAAAATTCCAGTGTGGATGTCATTGCCTCAGTGCAGTGCTCTCAAATGTTGGTGAGTGAAGCTCATCTTCCCCTTTTGTGTGGGACCTGCGCTGGAATTTCCCCCTTTAATGTGCAAATGAAGCTTTGGGGGCTGGATGTGTCCCTGGCTCCTGCATTTCAAAGGCAGCTCTGGGAGCCTGTGCAGGGCTCAGCTCTGTCACACTTTCCCCCTGCTCTCTAATAAATTGAGCTTGGATTTTTTATTTTTTATTTTTGTGTTTTGTTTTTGTTTTTTTTTTTTTTTTTTTGGGGTGGGTATATCAAACTCCCTTATTGCTCTAATGAAATGAAAATAAATTAAGGTTGCAGATAAAAACAGAGAAGAAAATTGCTGGCAAAATTTCCCAGCACGATGTCAAAACCCATCAGATAATGAATAGCAGAAGTTAAAGTTTGTGTAATTTGTTCTGCACCTAATGAAACTTTTAGATTTATTTAAATCTGTGGTTTTACATAAAGACCTCACTTTAATGCAGTAATTTTATTCTTTTTTCCCCTCCCTCTTCCCTGGACAGTGTTTCCATGACCTTTGTTAAGTGATTGTTTTTTAGTTACAATGTCTGATGCTCAGATTGTTTGAATTGCTTCTCAATCCTTTTGTATTAAAAATAATGGCAATTCTTTCAGGTTTTTAAACTATGCAGCAGTTCATTTCTTGAATAGATTTTTTTAATGCTCGTTTTATTTGGAGGTCTGTCCAAAAAAATCTTTCAGTGTAATGTGGAGACTGAAATTAATTCAGTTAAATGGTATTTAAATAACGTTTAAGTTTTGAATTGCATTTTAAACCATTTTTTAGCAAAAAGCAGTGAGGTCACATTCTTGTTTACTCAGAAAAAGCAGACACAAATTAAACAAAGTGGCTGTTGGAGAAAAATACAGAAGTTAAAGTCTGCTGCAAGATGTCATTAAACCCAGTCATTAAAAAAATCAATATATAATTTAAATGCCTAATCCTCTAAAAGCAGCAGTAGGGAAAACACCTCCTCTAATAAAGCTGTAGGTCATAAATACCTTAAGGAGAACATTGTAAAATATTTGAAAATTCCTGTTCTGTTTTGTTTTTTTTTAAGGGTTCTTATTTCTCCTTGGCAGCCTTCTAAAGCTGAAAGGGTCCATTTTACTGGATCAAAAGAAGGAGTTAATTTTTTTAAAAATACATTATTAGCTCAACGTTGCAATTCAGGTGGTCTTAAAAAAAATAACTCCAACAAACAAGAATTTTACATAAATAGCATCAATGGCCAAAGTGAGAAGCACCAAGTTTTAGCCTGGGGACAAATGGTGGGAGGGGGCTAATTGAAATTTTAATTCTAACTCACATAAAATATAACTGACATTTCTTTGGTTTGCTTTTATTTTCAGGGCCCACACATAGCCTCAGTGACTCTTGCTGCCTATGAATGTAACTCTGTGAACTTCCCTGAGCCTCCTTACCCGGATCAAATCATCTGCCCTGACCAGGAGGCAGCTGAGGGCTCCATCTCCTTGTGGGCAATCATCTCAAAAGTCAGGCTGGAGGCCTGCATGTGGGTAAGGCTTTTTAAAAAACCTCAATTCCCGTTTGTTGTTTCATTTCAATAGACAAAAATCCCTCAATTAGCAAAATAACGATGGGTTCCACTGCCCAAGGCAATGTGAGAAGTTGCCTTCCTGCTGAAACTTTTAGCTCTGATCATTTGAGTGCTTTTTAATAGAATATTCCTGGCATGTTTTTTATCAGTGCAGCAGAAAACTTAAAGGCTGTTGATGTTAAAGGTAAAGGCAGCTCTCAGGTCTAAGCAAGAAATAATTCCAAATATTTTGGGCCTCTAACACGAGTGAAGCTGCAGTTCCTCACCTGCAGGACTCAGGCCCTCATCTCCCAGCTTATTCTGGACTGCATCAGTAAATTAGATTAAATTTTAAAATTCTATTTTCCACATTTTTCCACCTTTTATTTCTGTTTTTCTGCCTGTTCCCACTTTATTTCACTTAAAAGCTGACTTGCTTTTCCTGTTGAAGTGAATCAGGGTCTTAGGAAACGCTGTCATTGGAACTTCCTTTCCATTTTCCTCTTTTTTTTTAAATTTTTTTATCTGCAGCTTCTTGTAGAAGTTTAATTTTGGAGGATTTTGCTCAGCCAGGCTGTTTTTTTCATGACATGTAGATCATTTTGCATTGCAGTTTACACAGATGCATCTGCTGTGAACTGCATGCCAAATTAACTTTATTTTGCTGCTGACTTCCTGTCCTAGCTGATGATTTAATTACTAAATTCTTGGTTGTCCAACTCAAATGCAGAGAAAAGGAAATTCTAAAAACAGGATCTGGTGTTCTTTAATATATAAGGTCACTAGAATTTTTTAAATAGCAGTAAAGTTGTGTTAGTTACAAAAATTCCAGTCAGGTTGTGTGAGTTTAAAATCAAAATAGTAACAGACAAAGTGGACTCATAGCCCTGTCAAAAAGCTTAAATTTCACCCCTGATGAAAGGCCAGAATTGCCTGAATGCTCAGTAAGTAGCTAAACCTACAAACACTTACAAGACTATAAATATATATAAGATTCCTCTTTATTTTCTTCCTCTGCTGCAATCTGTTTAATGGAGACAAGCAATAAAAATGGCATTTACAGCTACGTTTCTAGGGTTGCAAAATAAAAATGCAGCTGAGGGTAAACATCTCTTGCTTCATCTGCAGCATGTAAAAACTGAGCTATGAGGAGAATGAAGCTCAGAAATGAGGGAGCCTCTGGAATCTCGTGTCCTCCAGAGCAGCCATGAGGGAGAACAAGCAGTGCCTTCGTGCTCTCAGCTCCTTGGATTAGATTAGGGAAAGGACAAGGGGATAGCTCCCCTCCTCCTCACAATTCCCTGTCAGCTACCTTTGCTCTGAACTCTGTCTCCTCTGGGTTTTCCCTCGGGAGCATCCTCTGTCTACCAGTTATAATGTTATGCTTTCTTGGAATGTTTTGTGAGTACATAAACATTGCTTGCTGATTTCCTGTAAGCCAAATCGAGTTGGCAATTGCTGCTGCTGCTTCCAGAGTGGTTTCTTTTGTCCTAATTCCAGCTCCCTCCTTTATGGAAGCTGTGGAACGGAGTTATTTTGGATTCTGTCACTCTTGAGCTGAATGTCCACTTAGCAAAGATAACGGTGACTTCCAGAAAGTGCAAAAGCTGGTTTTTGCAAACCAGGATGTGACTTTGCAGAGCTGGGACTGTAAAGTTGCCCAGGCTGAGTGTTCCTGTGGGGTCAAATGGGAGGATTTCTCTGCACAAGGGTCACAAAACCATCAGCAGCCAACTTCAGCTACAGATTAAAATCATTCCTTGTCCCCAGCACATCAGCGATGGCCATTGCTGCTGCCAGTGAGTGGGATAAGGATTAAATATCCCTGTATCCAAGGAATTATTAGGTGGGATGAAAATGATGCTTTTTTCAATCCCTGCAAAAGTTGGCTGCAGCAGCCCTGGCCTGCAGAAGGGCTCAGAAACAATCTCTTAGGTGAATGCCAGTTTTCACAGCCTCCCATCCCACAGGGACAAGGAATTCAATAGTGCCCTATATTTTTTAATGTGTTGCAGCCTTTTTTGGTTTTTTTACAAGAAATAAGGGGAAAGAATAAAAATGTTTAATTGCTTGGGATTAGCAGAACAGGCAGCCTGTGTCCTGAGCAGGATCAAATCTGTTTAAAAGACTCTTTCTAGAGGAGTCATTTCCCAGTTTCCTTTTCTGGATGTAAAAGAATTTTGATTAGCATTTGCCTTTCCAGTTTGTTGTGAGTCCAAGGAATCTCCATGCAAAACTGGCATTCAGATTTAAATGGTGAAAATATCTAATGTTACAAAAAGCAGTTAAATAGTTACTGCTTTAAAGCCCTTAATTGCTGCTTTTTTTTAAATTTTTTTTTTTGCTTTTATACACTTAAGGAACCTATCTCCAGCAGACATGAAATCATATGATTTTTGTTGCACTCCTGAAATGTTTTGTAATAATGAGCATGTGACTTAGCCAATTTAAAGAAAGTTCATGTCCAGTACACACATGCAAACCTCTTCCTCAGTTCACAGAACGAAGCCAAAGCAAATTGGCAGAGCCTGGAGGAGCAATGTGACTTTTTCTTCTTGCATCACCCTGAGAACATAACCTCAAGTTAATTTTTCTGAAGTGTTGTTGCTACTGTTTTCAGGCTTATCTTCCCCTTGTGCCAGAAATATGCAGATTAATGAAGTTCAGCTTGTTGCAGTCATTTCAAGTTTTTCTTCTGGTGGAAAAACAAGGGCATAAACATTGGAGGCCGTGCACTTTGGGTGCTTAAACTGAGAATTTAACAGCTTGGGGAGCTGCGGTGGGATTTCAAACCACAACCTGTTGATTTGGAATATCCACAGCAGCTGGAATTCTTGCTTGCAGCTGTGTGTAGAGGCAGGAACAAAGGAAATTGAAAAGCTTTCACGTTGCTTCAAAGGAGGAGAAAAGCATTTGTTACTCACTGCTGACCCTGGGAGAGAAAAGCCATCTGCAGGGAGCACATTCCCGTGCAGTGCCCAACTATTGTCTCTTACCTGCCCTAAATTTAAACCATCCTGAGTTAATTCCAAGTTCCTGTTCCATTGGCCTCTGTTTATCCATATGTTCAATCTTAGCTTGTCTCCCTTTTTTTCCCTGGGTTAAGCTAAAGCTGCCTTTACCCACAAGACTGAAATGAGTCATTTGATGTCCTGAGAAAACAAATACAATTTTCCTGCGGTGAGAAAGCAGCCGTCCTTTCATCTGGGGTTGGCTCCAGCTATCCCAGCTGAAGGAGAGGGGAAAAACTCCAGCTCAGGCTTTGCTGAACCATTTTTTTTCCCTTGCTGTAGTAAAACCTGAGCCTGTTTTCTAACAAACACTTGCCCAGAGTCTCATGACTGAACAAGCAAACTCCGGGACAGCACCGGGGAGGAGCTCCCGGCTTATTCTGGAGGCCCCTGGGGTGATCAAGGGCTGTCACATGCTGGGGAATGTGTCTGGCATCATGTGGTGGGGTGAGACACGGCAGTGCTGACTCAGGATGTGTGGGACAGGGATGTGTGGGACAGCAGGGATGTGGGGGGACAGCAGGGCCACCAGCTCCAGCCTCCCACGGCTGCGGCCACGCGCCGCTCCCCGGGGATGCACAGGTCATATCTGCCTGACCCTGCAACCCCCAGGCTTTCCCCTGCACAGGGAAAAGAAAGGGAACTAGAGATTCAAAGGGAACAGCAAACTCTGTTGGAAATGCTGGGAGTTCTGACCTGGTGGATGAAAGCAAACTGCTCCAAACAGCTGGTGGTGTCGGGCCGGAGAAGGGCCACGGGATTCGTGCGTGTCACATGTTTTGTGTTTGGGAATAAACAGGAAAATAAATCAGGATTGTTCTTTTTTTTTTTTCCCAGGGTGCTGGTACAGCCATTGGAGAGCTGCCCCCCTATTTTATGGCCAGGGCAGCTCGGCTCTCTGGTGCTGAACCTGATGATGAGGAGTACCAGGAATTCGAGGAGATGCTGGAACACGCAGAGACTGCACAAGTAAGGACAGCATGCAAAACACCAGAGTTCATAAAACAGCAACCAAGAGGGAGTAAATAACCACTCCAATTAAACCAGAAGGGGCCAAAAAAAAATCAGTTGGTGTGAGTTCTCAAGAGACTTCCCAGGGATGGGAAAAGATCCTGCACTGGGTGATACCTGTGGTGATGGGAGGACAAGAATGCAGCTTGTTGAAGCAGATAAAATAGTGCAGCCAAGTATTTGCTACAAGTACTGCAATTATTGAGAGTTCCAAGAACAGCACAATAAAGGCTGGGAGACACTGGGCTGGGAAAACAGGGGTGAAGGAGCTGCTGTTCCATAATCCTGGCTGCATTTAAAGCCTCCCTGGGCCAGAGATGATTTTGAGCCTCATCCCTTTCAATGACATTTGTCTGCCTTGCCACTGACACCCTCAGTGTGTGACACATTCATCAGCCTGAGGAAACATTTTTCCTGATGTGGAAATGCAGCAAAACTGCTCCAAGTCCCTTTTTGTTGCTCTTGTCACTTATTTTCTCCAGGGGTTAAATAGGACACAGATTGCAGTTGATGCTGCACATCAGTCAGGTACTGCTGTGGATCATTTTTCCATCAGGTCAGGAGTTTGCATCCTGGTCACAAGTTCCTGATAGTGTTTTAGACAAAATTAAACATTTTTTCCTCATGCTGCTTGCCACCAAATTTTTCCCTCTGTATTTTTCCTTCTTATCCTGTTTTGTCTGCCACTGAGTTGAAACGAGTCATGAGACTGCTGTTAAAAACCAGCAGATGCTATTTACCATGTACTGATGTCTTTAAACTCTTCTGCCAGGGTATTTTCTGGAGATAAATATACACTTTTTTTTTTCCCTTCTTCAAAAAAAAAAATGGATGAAGCTTTTCCATGAAAGTGGTTTGTCTGGAAATACTGAATGCAATCTAGTAATTCTAACAGTAAACCCTGTGTTTCCCGAGATCCTCCCCCTACTAGAAAGTTCCAAAGGGTTTTTCTGCTATTATAAATAGTAAATACTTCTATTTTTTTTTTTAAAGATGCAGCAGGGGGGAAAAAAGAATCTGCTTTGTTCTTTATTCTCCCATCAATCTTTGCTTTGCAAAGTAATCCCTTAACTGTAAGAAAATCAAGTTGTGGTAAAAAAAAAAACAAACCCAGCAACGAAACCAGTTCAATACATGACTTCAGTATCTGTGTTTACTGAAACTCTCCCAGCAAATTATATGTGTGTACAGTTGTGGGAGCAGCCAGAGATGCTTTCCAGAACGCACAGTGAGATTCTTGGGAAGGAAATTTTTGCTAGAGAGCATTTTGTCAGGCCAGGCCAAACTATAGCTGTATTGACTGCCTGGAGTAAACAAATGGCCTTGTGGAATTAATGAAGAAAAATGATGCTGTTATTTACCAGGACTTTTGATTTTATTTTCTTGGCAATGGAGTTTGGATTGGAGCGTGTTGTTTTGTGGATTGATGGCCAGGAAAAAAAGAGGAAAAAAAAAAATCTTTCAAACTCCACTTGTGGTTTGGTTTCTATAAACTCTTTTAACATGAGGCTTTGACAATCCGATTAAATTGTATTGTGCTCATAAAACTGACAGTTCAGTTTTTTCCATTTGCTAATGTGACTTCCTTTTTGCTTTTGGCTTCAGTCATGTTTTCTCTGGATGTCTGTGGGAGACAGTCCTGCCTTTCCTCTGACCTCTGTAAATCCCAATCTCCAGCACAGCTTATCACTCTTTGCCCTGTAATTTGCATTCGTGAGCAGTGGTGATGTCTATTTTTAAATTGCTCATTAACAATTGTTATTCCCTCCATCAGCTTTCTCCCACTCTGCCGGGTGTGAAGCCTCACACGGGGGCTGTGACAAGTGTCCTGTGCCTTGGGCACGCTGCAAATGCTTGATGTCAAGTGACAGGAGCATTTTTTTCAGTAGAAAGGTCTCTCTGCATCCAGCTTGTTTTTTGAGAGGTTTGGGAATGGGTGTTGGATTTTGAAGAATAGCTGAGCTGCTCTTTGCCTGAGAGGCAGAGCCAGCTGCTTTGACGTTTGTGCTGCGTGCGTGTTGTTCAGAGGGCTCGTTGCTGCTGTTTCCCAAAAACAATGGTCATTGGGAGAAACAGATGAGCATCTTCTCTGGTGAGAATAGATCGTGGCTACTGCATCCAGCCTGGGGGATCTGGGAGGGGGAATATGCTCCTGGCTGAGCCATAAAAAATCAGCCAGAAAAGGGACCTAAGAGGATTACACACGGTAAAGGTTTAGTGCTCCATTCAGGGTTACACAGAGTAAAACGCCATTTACTTTAAAGAGTCTATTGATGGATTTTGTGTCCCGAATCTCAGATCTGAGCGACCTGTCTCTTGTGCTGGCTTTTGAGAGAGCTCATTAACCTGCAGCCGATGTGTCCGTCCTGTACTTTCCATTAGCACACTTGAGGAGAAAAAAAAAAAGCCCCTTCTTTTAAAGGAACACTCACTTCTCCTTCCTCTGTGTCCCTTTGTGTGCTCACCAGTGAGTCCCAGTTCCGCGCAGGGAGTGGCACAAGGGGCTGGTTTTCCCTTTGTCCCCAGGGCTGCCACAAGGCAGAGCCCAGCACGATCCAGCCCCAGCAGCTCGCTGCGATTTGTTCATCCTTAAAGGCAGCGTTTAAAAACCCACCGGGGTTTCAAACGGCATCCCAGCTGCTGTTAGCTCCCTTCCAGTGGGATTCCAGAGGGAAGGAGGGTTTTATCAGAGCTCCCCTTTTAGCCACAGGGTGTATCTCTCAATTAGGGGAAGTGAATGCAGCGCTCAGTGCTAATGGCACAGACACTTGGTGCAGTTTTGTGTCCCCACACACACGAGCAAGGGACTCTCTTTTTGCCAGTTTAAGAGCTGCTGGTTGGTAGTTTTTCTCCGTTCTCTGTCATGCTGGAACAATTCAAGCCGAGGAGTGAAAAAGCAGCTTTTGGTGCCAGCTTCCCTCAGGGTACAGTGACAGTGCGTGGGCCCTGCTGTATCCCGGTACTCCTTGCTAAGAGGGGAAAGTACTGATATCTTCGCATATCTAATCCTTAATGGCTTATGAGTGTTTGGCTTCATTAAGTGGCATTTCTTTAAGAACCTAATGATTTACACATCGGGGCTTTTGCTTCTGTGCAGCCTCGCCGCAGCCAAATTTCC
Organism: Alaudala cheleensis; assembly: GCA_013398995.1. Lineage (NCBI taxonomy): Eukaryota > Metazoa > Chordata > Aves > Passeriformes > Alaudidae > Alaudala > Alaudala cheleensis. The sequence goes on along the minus strand of VWYE01027667.1, from coordinate 173,616 downwards.
ATGTAAAAATATTTTCTAGTTGCCTGTGTTACTATCAGCCACCGCTGTTTGTTTACTTCTCCTGCCCCGGGTAGAACACAGGCTCGGGGAAGGGTTAAAGCCATAGAAATGCCGAGATGCAGCAGGACTGGTTTGGAAATGACTGAGTGCCATCTGCACACTGGCTGTCAGTCGTTGCTGGGACCTGTTTTTTGCCTCCACTGAACCTTTACTGGTTGTGGTTTGTCTGGCCATCACATGACTTCTCTGAAAATTCCCCCTCCCCTCCATTTCCAGTAAACTGTTTGAACAGGAGTGACTCAGACTGAAACCAGCTTCCCTGTAACCACAGGGCTTGTTAAAGAATTTGTCAACGTGGACTCGAGAGGGTTTGTATTAAACGGAGCTCCAACCGCCTGCCTTGCCTTGCGTCAGGAGCTGCAGCGAGCCCCTTCCTGCTCCCCGAGGGCTGCAAGGGGTTAAACCCGGGGCTTCTCTCATGGTGACACTCGCACACGGCTCTTCTCAAACCCCTGGGCTGCTCTGCCACATCTTCACGTGGGGCTGCTCCGTGCGGGAGCGGAGCGAAGTCCGTGCCACGCCCGGGGGAAGGCAGCGCTGTGTTCTGACACGACACTGACTTCACTCGCGGGGAATGATCGGGCACTAAATGAGTGAAATCGCGCTTAATTAGCAGCGTTTGGGATGGCCAGATTCTAAACGGATCTCTGCCGTGATTCAATTAACAGCTCCTATCTGATAAGTCCCTGCTTGAGAGGGTTGCTGGCTTGTTTAATCAACGGCGTTTAAGGGTGCTTGGTACGAGAAAAAAAAAAGAAGTTAAAGCAGAACCGCAAGCAGGTTTTTATAAAGCATTTATCATAAAAATGGAAGTGGAAGGGTCATTTACAATAACCGGGGAACCCTGACTTCTGTTTTATTTTTTTTGCTTTCCCAGAAATCACTCGTTGAAACAGAACATCAAACTCCACTCATCCTTTCTCTTTGCTCAGTCCTCCCTTTCCTCATCAGCTTCCTCTCTTTATTAATTGTGCTGCACCAGGAGGTTCTGCTGTGGGTGGTCACCAGGAGGCTGCTCCTCACACCCTGCATTCCTCAAGTTTGATGCCTGTGTTTGTTAATAGCTCTAGGGGAGGTTTCTTCCCTCTTTTATGGTGGCCTGTAATTAAATAGAAATTCAGAACTGATCCAACCTTGAAGCTGCAATTTTTGAAAATCCCCACGGGTGCTGGGGAGTGAGGTGGCAAAGTGACAGTGTGTTTTCACAGACTATCTTAACAAGTGAGATACACTGAGTAACAACTCCCTTTTGAGCTGTTCTCCAAAATTATCGAGTTTAAAATCAGTTTTGGAATGAGTCAGTGACAGCTTTTAAATAAGGGAACTTGATCTCGAGCACTTCCTGAGAAAAGAGGTAGCAAAGAGTTAAAATAGGCAGAGGGAGGACAATGAGAGCTGTGAGTAAGGAATGTGTAAAGCACCTCCTGGTTGGATTTCTTTGGGCACTGGCAGCAGAACGTGCCCACATTGTTCTATTCATTTGCACACCTGCTCACAGATAAGGAAAAAACAGCACAGGGCATTGCACTAATTACTCATGGTGACTGCAGATGACTTTCTGAGTTCTGCTTTGAAGGGCTCTTTGCATCTTGTTCCCTAAAAAACGATTTTAATGTTCGGTGTATCAGTACATAGATCAGAAATCACCCAAGCAGGGAGAAAACCTGGGTTACTTTGAAACATTTCCACTCAGTGTTAGGTCAGGAGGATTTTCTAAGTAACAAATTCCTCAGTTTACAACAGAAATTAGAAACAATGTCACCAAGTGCCCTGGAAATGCTGGAAGTGCATTTGCACAGGAGGTGTGGAGGAGCAGGTGGTTGAATTCTGCCATTGGGTTTTCATGCCCTGTTCCATGTGTGTTGGGAATGCTCAACACAAGTTTCTAAGGGGAAAATTTGTCCCTAAATACTGGATATTCCACTCCTCAGTGTTCTGACAAAGACCAATAAATGATCAAAAGCTGAGTCAGAAAAGCTGTTTAAAATAACTGATAGAAATCCATTGTTGTATCATAATCAAGAAAATGGCTGGGTTTTTTTTCCTCCCTGCTCCAGACACTGTTTAAATATCTGTGTTGTACAAGAGTCTGGTATGCAGACCACTTCTCTGAGCTGTCTGGGAACCTCTGTCCCTTCCAGGGAGAACAGGGGAGAGGTTGCACATCTGGGCTGAGAGGGAAAACTTGGGTGTGCTAAAGGCTTTGTCAGCTGTGGCACAAGTTCCTCACTTCCATTCTATTTTCATCCTTAACTTATGTCTCAGTCCTGTGTGGAGAAACAGTTGATTTTTTTTTTTTTAGTGCTGATGGCTTTGAGTTCTCAGGTTTATCAGAGGTTAAAAATGTCAGTTTTCATGACTGGTTATCAAAAATCCCTTCCAATGTCTGGATCTTCAACCACCTCAAAACAGGGCTTGATTCTTTAGAATGGATTTTTAAAAATTAACAATATCCTGGAACTGGCAGAGCTGTGGCCACAATAACTCTTTGCAGTGGTAGCTTGGAGATAAATGAGCAGCTGCAGTGCGATTTTTGGGAGTGCTGGGATGTTCCTTTGCTCCACTCATCCCCCTGCCTGTGGCTGTGGTGTGGAATGACAGAAAAATTCACCTTGAGAGGGACCTGAGGCAGTTTCTAGTCCACTTTTTTTCCCCCTAATCCAGCTCAGGTTCCTCAGGGCATTGTCTGGGCTGGTCCTGGAGCCCTCCAGGGCTGGAGGCTGCACAAGGTCCCTGGGAAATCTCCCCCAGTGCTGCTGACATTGCCACTGACAGCTCCCTTCCCTGAAAACGGGCTGCAGGAACTGTCCTGCCAGCTCTCCTGGCTGATGTGAATAGAAAGTGGTTGTTCAGCAAGGAAAGAAATCAGTGTACTCCGTGTTTGTGTGCAGGGCTGGAAAGCTGCAGAGTGTCAGTGTGGACTGGTTGCTGCTCTGAGGAGCAGAGGTGGCAGGGGATGTGGTTAAAGGGGCAGCAGCTCTGCAGGACAGATCTGATAAGGCTGAAAGGACATGCTCCTTCCTCTTCCTTTAGGCTGTTTCCTTTAATTGTGTCTCATTCTTTACGAAATTTCTTTATTCTTACCGTGTGTGAAGCAAAAGGACTTTTTTTTTGGTAGAAGTCTGAGGGTTTCAGTTCTTGCTGTGGGAAAAGCTGGCATTAAATTGGAGGTACAGAGCTCACTGAGCCTTATAATCTGTGTTCCTTTTGGTATTTCCCTTCTGAACCTGAGTGTGGCTTGTAACTGGCTGAAATCTTCGAATTCAAGCTCCTGACATGGAGTTGGTTGTAAAGAAACATTTGCTGGTTCTTCCCTTGAGGAGGGGGAAGGAGAAAAGAGGGAAATAAAAAGTTCCTACCATGATCCAGATGATTAATGAAATGAAGAAAATACCTGGAAGTTCCTGGTGGAACTAATGGACTGATCCTGAGCTTCATTCCTGCTCCTGTTAATGGGGAGATCTTATTTACAATAAAATGGCCCCATAATTTGGAAGTTTCACTTTTACTCCAAGACAGGCTGAAGTGAAATGACCAGGGAAAGCCAAACCTGCTGCTGGAACTTCACTCTGCTGTCTCTGCTCCCACAGGACTTGAAAAAAATTCAGCTCCTCCCACAACTCTGTGGCTTCTGTCTGTCTTTTCTAACATCACTTTTAAAATCTGATAAGAGGACAATTGGTTTAATTGTATTTTCTGTAGAAAAACTTAAAGTTTTTTGACCCTAAAATTAATTGTAGTTACTCATGTAGTTACTTATGAAGTCCCAAAGATGAGCATCCTCCTGATTATCTCAGGATTGCAGCATCACCCCTTAACCTTAACATGCAGCCAGCCTCAAGAATTTGAAGACAAACAGATGTGGAAATAAATCAGTCTCCAGCATCCTCAGAATGGCCAGGAGGAGAATCCACCTGTAGATTGAATTTCTTGTTGACATGGGATTTGTCTGTAATATCTGCTGTATGTTCATCCTTGCCTACAAACATTCTGAATGCTGAAGCCTTACCAGTTTCAAGCCCTCAGATCTCCAGCACAGTCTCTTTAATGAGGCTTTGTGGGTGCTGCTCTCTCCTTCCCACTGTTCTTTGGAGAAAAGGACGCTGTTTTATTGCTCTTTGGTTGCCTTCATCTTGTACTTTTTAAAACTGTTTTCATGTTCAACATTTATGTCCTTTTCTCTTGCAACTTTTCCGTGATTACCCAACTCCTTTTCCAGAATTCAATGTCTCAGAAAACCCAGACTTCTTCATGAAACTTATTTACAATCTGGAATGTCTGTCCTATGCCTGTTGTGTGTAAATCCCTTTCTTCCATCAAACTTAGTGCTTGCTTAGTTCTGCCACCACTTTCAGTAATCCTGAAAACTTTTTCCAGCTTCCTCTTTTGGGGATCTGATTTCCCAGACAGGACCTTTCTTTCCCAGATTTTTGGGTGATAAGGAAATTAAAACCTTACCCCTCACACCCCCTGCTCTCCAGGCATCAAATGGAAATAACCATTTGATATTTAATTTGCTCCTTTGCATTTAACTGCAAGTATTTTGAAGAAAGCTCCATAGGCTGCTATCCCAATATTCCTGTTTGTAATTTATTCCTGGGATTTGTTGCCTTGGATATTTTGGGGAGGGTTGAGCAGTAGATTTTGCTGCACCATTTGCAGGGATGTGCTGTGACCTCCCAGCCTTAGGTACCTCCCTGGCTGCTTTGCAGCTGCTCCCCTGCAGTCAATGCTTTATTCCAAGGAGTTAATAATTCCTCCCAGTGCTCTGAAATCCTGGAATCCATTGCCTGACCACAAATGGTCATTCTCCCATAAGTTGTGTTTGATTCCATTGTGTTGTAACAGAAAGCCAGAAGAAGCAAAACACTGTGCAGCTCATTTTTAACATAACTCAGATTTTTACATAAAGAGGGGCACAGTCTCTGTAGGCAGCTCTTTAAATGTTAAGGACTCCATAATTTTGGTGATCTAAATGGTGGCTTCACACACAGTCTTCAAACTTAGAGAGGGGAAAACATTCTCCACTTCAGATGATTCTCTGGATAGTTAAACTTTTTTATTATATCAGTAATAGAAATAATGCTCAAATCTTGAGGGATTGTGCACTCCATCACACCCAAAGGACACATTTAGCCTGGGGAATCTGCAGGAGGATGAACTTCCCTCTCTCCAGCTGCTCCAGAGTTCTCCTGGGGAACCATCAAGGTGTAACACATTCAGATCTATCTCTATGTCCTTTCATTTTATTTTTTCCCCACTTATGCTCCTGTTTTCTGTCAGTCACAAATCCTCTGTACTCCCTTCCAGGCCTTCTAGAAAACTGTTTAACTTCTCCAGGGCACCATCTGCCAGGTGAGGAATATCTGTGGCATTAATCCCTGATCCCAGCCTAAGGCCCTGTGTGACCTCATGAGCACCACGAGCTTGGGATGGAATTTACTCCATCTTTGTGTTAAATCTGCCAATTTTACCAATGTAATTATAAAGTGCTTGAGGTATTTACAGCAGAAAAGAAATGGCAGAGAAGTTTCAGGCCTCACATCCCTGGAATCTGGATCTGGATCCTGTTTTCCAGAGCCTGAGCTGGG
>VWYE01027667.1:78406-165806 GCA_013398995.1 Alaudala cheleensis | reverse complement strand
TATATAATATTATTTTTTAAAGCAGCAAGTTATGAAAGTAATTTTCTTTCATTTCAAATGCTGAAAAAATAGAGAAAAGCAGGCTTTAGAAAAGGAAAAAAAAAATCTGTTGTGAAATAGGTAAAAGTTGTGAAACTGGGGATTGTATTCTCGGAGAAATGAAACTTTTAAGGCTTTTTTATTGTTGCAGATGTTGCAAAGATTTGTCAAACTAAATTTAAGGAAGGAACCAAAGAGAAAAGAGCTCTGAACTTGTTTTCACAGAGTAAATGTTCAGGCTGGAATTCAGAGTTTTGTTGCAGCCCTGGTAGGTTTGTTACCCTGCAAATTATTCATGGCTGTGATTGCTTTAGATCATAGAAAATAGGCACCAAAAATTATCTTTAATTTGACTTTTGGCTTATTTAGTAAATTTAGAAAAAAAAGGAAGACATATGACAAGTTCTTGAGTGAAACTTTTAGAATTTAAAATTTTGCTTTCCATGGAGTGCTTTGTGATAGACAATGTAAAACCAAAAGTTCCCAAAGAAACAAGCTGAGTAATAACTTCAAAAAATAAAGTTATGAATTAATAAGGTGAGAAAATTTGCTCCAACTTTGGTTTTGGTTTGGGGTCCTTTTTTTTTTTTTTTTTTTTTTTTAAACAAACTTGTTAAACCATTTTTAAAGACCTTCATTATTAGCTTTTTAATGTTTTATATGTTTGTAGCTGGAGGGGAAATATTACTTTCAAGGCAGCCTTGAATTTTGTAGCTGAGAACTGTGGGTGAGGGAAGCTGGTTCTTTTTAAGAAATTTGGTTAAAAATGTGCACTGTGCTTTACCCCAAGTTAATCCAGTTAATTTTAATATAATTAGAATAATATATTTTATTAAAGCAGCTGTGCTGCAAATATTAGTTTATAGGTCATTTGCTGGAGAGTTTATTTCCAATTGCAGCTTGTGAAAATGAACACAACAGTGCTTTAGCAACACAGTAAAAGATAATGGGGGAATCAATTAAAATCAGAATAGAAACAACTTCCATGCAAATAAATCATGGAGCCATTTGAATCAATGGCCTTGGAGTGTTTTATTTTAAAGCTACTTTGCCATCAGATTTATGGAACTGTGAGGGGAAAAAAATATTTATTGGCTTATAAAAGTGAAAATATTGTTCCAAGCCTGTGAGCTTTGGGAAATGGGGGAGAAAATAGGAACTGAAAATGGCCTGGCCACCCTGAGCTCTGCTCCAGAAATCCCTGAGGAGGGAACTATTTCAGGCCACCTTTCCCAAGGACAAAATCTGGTTTAGCACTTTTTTTGGTGGTGAATTAATTTGGAGAGAAGTCCTGAAGGCTGATTTTCACTCGTGTGCTTGGCTGGGGAATTGGGAGAGCTGTTGTTGTCCTTGGGGAAAATCCTGGGTGTTTTATCCCCCCCCCCATCCCTGTGAGCCCACCCCAAAATCCTGAGGGTCCCTCTGGAGCTGGGATCCCCTTTTTGGGTCCTGTTTGCCCAAATAACCACGAGGGAATTGGGCTTGGAGCAGGAACTGCCCTGGATGTCGCAAGAGTTTTGGGCTTGGTCCTCAGGAAATTGTCTTGTTTTGTTGTTTACAACAATTTGTGTCAAACTTCGCTCTTTTAATGAGAAAAAAAACCCAAAAAACAAATATTAAAAATTGAGTTTTATTTTCCAGCTTGTTTCCTGTCAGAATGAGCTCAAGGGTTTGGTGTCAGCCTCACTGGGAGCAGATTTAATCCCTCGTGTTCTGTGGGGATCCTACAAGTTCAATCATAAAATATCAGGGGAAATTCTCATTAAAAAAGGTGAAAATTTGATCTTTTCCATTTTGTAATCATGAGGCCAAAGTGGAACTCCTGGTCAAAGTGTGCAAATTCACCTTTGTAGGGTATTTTACAGGGTTTTTATATTCTCCTGTGGTTAAAAATGTCCCACTGAAAGATTAAGGAAATCTCATTTCTTTGGCATTTTTCTTTCAGTTTTAATTTGAGTTATTTTTCCAGGCATTAAATACAATAAATAGAATTATTTTGACTTAAGCAATAATTGTTTTTTATTTTTTTTTAATTTTTAAATTGAGAATTTAACTGTTTGAAAGCACAGTAATGGAAAAAAAGTTACTACTTGAAAAAGGGGTGTAAAATGAAGCAAGTGATCACAGATCTATTATTTTTTAATATGCCACAGAAAATTTTGTCAATTCTACTACTCAGAATTTTAAATAATAAGAACATTGTAAAATAATTGCAGTTTTCCTTCTTTGGAGTGCAGTATTTAAGGTTTCAACAGTACTGAAACAAAGTTTANAATTTTTTTTTAATTTTTAAATTGAGAATTTAACTGTTTGAAAGCACAGTAATGGAAAAAAAGTTACTACTTGATCCCGGGGTGTAAAATGAAGCAAATGGTCTCATCACAGATCTATTATTTTTTAATCTACCACAGAAAATTTTGTCAATTCTCCAACTCAAAATTTTAAATAATTAGCAAGAACATTGTAAAATAATTTTAGTTTTCCTTCTTTAGTGTGCAGTATTTAAGGTTTCAACGGAACTATAATTGCATAAATGTAATTTTTCTGGGTTACCCTGCAGTTGCTTCAATCAATAATTAATGATATTCTAAATTCTACAATTCAATAGTAAAGGGTGGAATTTTGAATATAATTAATTGCTGATTTAAGTCATTTCCTTGTGTAATTAATTGCATTGCTCCTGGAAAAATTCAGAATTTTATTACTTATTTGTACTTTTTTAGAAAAGAATGGATCATTATTTTTAAATATTTGCTACTCCCAAGGATTCCCTGCTTTCTGGAACTGTTGTGGCCAAGCCTGAGTAGGGAGCACTGACCTTGCTTTTATTTTCCTGGACAGTTTTGCTTCAAAATAATTTTATCTCCTGTAAATTCCCTTCTTACATTCAGAGAATCTGCTTATGAGAACCTTTATTTTTGCTTTTTGAGGGCTTTCCTGGGTGTTTGGCAGATTTTGAGCACAGGAGTGAGGAGTGATCACAAAGTGAAGTGAGGCAGCTTTGTACAGAACAGCTCCAGTCACAGGGGCTGCACCTTCCCTGCTTTTAAATACATTTGGGCTCAACTTTCTGGATTTTAATGAATTTTACAAGTCTGTTGTAGGCAGTGCCTGGAATTGATTGAGATCCTGGGTTTGGGAGAACAGATCTAAGGCTATAATGGGATTGTTGTGCTCTTTCTGTCCTCAGAAAGTTCCTTTTTACCCCTGGAAATGGCATTGCAGGGATTCATTCCCTCTGCCTGCTGAAGGAATAAGGTATCAGCAGCACTGGCATTCCAAAGAAAAGGGGGAATAAAAACTGGAAAACCTCTTTCCACAGCAGTGGGAGCTCAGTGCCACTCACAGGGCTTGGAAAAACAAATCTCAGTGCTCACATTTCCACCACCACTGTCCCTCTCAACTCAGGGTTTCAAACTGGCCATTTTGAGAAAACTTCTCGAAAAAGATTCTCTTCTATCAACCAAAAATCCTCTTTAATTTAGTTAGGAAATCCCGGGTATCACACATGTCCAGGTGGGGTTTTCCTCATCAATATCTTTGTTTTCCTTGTTTTGCAGGACTTTGCTTCCAGGGCCAAGCTGGCTGTGCAGAACCTGGTGCAGAAGGTTGGATTCTTTGGGATCCTGGCCTGTGCCTCGGTGAGTTTTCCCCAGGAACAGGGGGATTTGTGCACACAAACTGCACTTTGGGTGTCCTGCCATGGAATTCATTTTTGTCTGCAGCTTCTGTGAGCTCTGTGGTGCTCAGGGAAACAAAATCTGCAGGAATTGTGTTGTGATTTCTTTTGATGTGATATATTTGATATTCTGGACATCCTCAGATCCAGAGGTGTGCATGGGTTGGAGAGTGGAAAAGCAGCTGCAGAAATCCTGATTAGAGTGTCCATCCATTCCAAATCTGCTCTTTAGGAACCAGAGAGGGCACAAAAAGGAAGCCAATTTCAGTCCTGTGCTCCCAAACTGCTCATGGCTTTTTTAATCAAGAGGTGAAAGGAGCATCTCCAGTGTTGCTATTTTAGTTTTTGAGTAGGATAATGCTCTTCTTTCAGAATAAAACAAAATAATATTGGAGGTTTCAATCTCTCTCTGGAGCTGGTAGGAATGGTGTGCCTTGTTCTGCATCCCACACACAACTGTGGGAGGTGATGGCAGGGAAGGGGGGAAGTGAGGGACCCCCCCAATCCCATTTTTCTGGAATAACCCCAACATTACCCAGCTGCTGAACCTTCCACTCCACACTTGTCCAGCATCTCTTGGTTTCCTAAACTGTACAGATGACACAGCCAACAGCTTGCTCAGATGTGGGTAACCTGTGTTAGAATTAATCTGATTAGAGCTGCTGATTAGACATAAAGCTCCTGCTCACTAATCCTTTGAAATGTTTAGGGTGAAGTCCTACGAGCTGCTCCTGAAATCCTCCCAGCCAGGGAGCTCTCAGGAGCTGCTCCTTTGCTCTGACTCAGTTTTTGTGTGAGCACATTCCCAAATGGTGGATCCTCATCCCTGCCCCAGCTCTTCCCTGTCCCTGTCACCACCACAGCCCGGGGGTGGCAGGGATCAGTGACTGGGCAAGGAGGAGGAGTGGAGGGCAGGAGGAAGGAGCTGGTAAACACGAGAGGTGCCTGTAAACACCCCGCAGTTCCTGCTTAGTAATACTTAAACATTTGCTTAACTTCTCCCCCACTCGTGCTGCCCTGCTGGGGCCCTGAGCTGCAGCTGGGCTGGGGGAGGGATGAGGATGCACCAGGGCACACCTGGGCCTTTGGAAATGTGCTCACACAACAGGAGAAAGGCAGAGCTGAAAGCTTCCAGAGGTGTTGGAAAAGCAGGAATGCAGAGCTGTCCCTTTGTGTGGCACCTCTGGCTGAGGAAGGGGAAGGAAAGCAGCTCCCCACGAGTGCTCCTTGCATTTGGCTGTGCCCCCACGAGCCCAGGGGCTGCTCTCTGTGCTCTGCCAGGTGTCTCCTCTGCTTGCCTTCCTTGTCATTGGGATCTTCCTCCTGGATTTCAGGCAGAGTTTTATTTGATGTGTTTTTTTATGAGTGGAGAACTTGCTGGTGAAGTGGTAATGACTGTCCCAGCTGTGGGTCCTTGTCTCTCAAGTGGTGACTTTTAAATGCTGCATAAAAACACCACCAAATGCAAATTAAAATTCTGCAAGTTTATGCAGTGAAGTCAACTGACTGTCATGTTGTTTAGTGGCAATAAGGAAGTCAGGATTGTCTGGAGTTTATTTCTATATAAAGGCAGCTCTGGGGAAAGAACAAAGCAAGAATCAGCCCTCAAGTTCCTCACTGTGACTGGTGAGAATTTGCCCTCTTGTCTTTGTGGGCTTTATTTTGGCAACTTTCAGTGACAGGCACAGAGAGAACCTTGCTGGCTGCTCAGACACCCTCCTGGGGACATGTCAACTGCTCAGGGGCACCCCCAGCACCCAAACTCAGGATCAAAACCTTCTGTGAACCGAGCAAAAACCCCCAGAGCAACCAGCCAAGAAGTCCCAGGGGAGCTGGAGCGGCCCTGGCTGCCAGGAGCAGAATGTGAGTCAATGATTGACCAGCTCCTGTGCCCAGAGCAGCTGTCCCAGGTGGGGAGGGAGCTGGAGCTGCTCAGGGAATGTTCCAGCCTCTGATTAGAGCCCAGTTCAGATTTCCTCTTTTTGCAGGTGCTGCTGTGGCTGCTCATAAATCTGAATTGCTGCTCTCCAGTCCAACCCTTTCTCACAGATTGCAGCCTTTGGTGTGGCACAGTGTCCTTTATTCCTCTTTATCCCTTCCCACTCTGCACTCTTCACTTCTTTCTCTAAGTCACAGAACACCAGCAGTGCTGCAGGGGTTTTTATTTTGTCACCCCAGTGCCACACTGCTGCTGGGGGTGACCCTGCTCACACACTGCTCCAGGCTGACAGGGAAAGGTTGGAATTCAGACACTTTCTTGGTTTAGTTTCAAAAATATTTTACAGATAGGATCACAATACCAAGAGTCAGGCCAGCAGTTTAATAATAATAAAAAATTCTTTTAATTTTAAATGAAATGCATATGCTTAATAAAATCTAATCAGTGTTTTTAAACTGGAGACATATGACTGTAGATGCCAGTTTTTAATGTAGTTTCTCAGCTGGAAATCAGTGGGGATCAGTTGGAGCTCTGACTTCCAAGAGTGATGTGCTTGTCAGAGAGAAAAATTGATAAATCACTCAAAATGGCTTTGCTGTGGTTTCTGTGCATTTCACATGGAGAACTTTTCATGAGCTTTTTTTTCAGGATGCAGGGGTAAGGAGGGACCACGAGAAGGGAATTGTCTGGGACATTGTCTAGCTGAATCCCAGAGACTGAAGTTATGTGGTGCCACATCAACATTCTTGTCATTATTAACACACAAGAGTTTTGGATCAAGCTGGGGAAGGGGAAAATGTTCATTTTTCAAAATTCCCAAGTCTGTCTGAAATTTTGTTGTGCTCCTGTCCATGTGCTGCAATTCATGAACCTCCTTCTCTTGCCCTCCACAGATCCCAAACCCCCTGTTTGACCTGGCTGGGATCACCTGTGGCCACTTCCTGGTTCCCTTCTGGACCTTCTTCGGTGCCACCCTGATTGGAAAAGCCGTCATTAAAATGCACATCCAGGCAAGTGCTGCCCCTCCCTCGGGGCTTGGAGGGGCTGCAACCTTTGATCCTTTCCCTGCCTGTTCCTTGGGAATGAACCCTGGAGTCTCCTTGCCCGACCTGAAGTCGTGGAAATTAATTCGGTGCAAGGGATTTACAATAAAGGAGCTGCTGGGCTCCTCCAAACCGAGGCAAGTGAGTAATTTATAGCTGCTGACCTGCTCAGGAAATTGGTGGTTAGCCAAGTTATTTACCTATGGCCTTTACCAGACTGCCAGGCCTCCACTCGCACTGAACTCGCCCTTTTTTTGGTAACAAACCCTCATTTGCACTTTGCAATGCCCTTTTTAGCTCGTTGAGAAACCCCCACCGAGCCCTGCAGGGCTGGGCCAGCCCAGTTTGGGTGGATTCGCTGCAGTTTTTGGGGCTGGGGCAGAGATTTTTGGGTGTCCCAGATGATTTGGGGAGAGCCTGTTTTTGGTGGGCCCCGTTTTTGCCGCTCGCTCCGGGCCGTGCCAGATGTGCTGGGTTTGACAATCCAGTTGTTTTCACGATAAAAAGCTGAGTTTTCCTTGGAAATGCGTCACCCTGGTGCAAGGAGGGATGAAGTTTGGATTCCCTGGAGGATTTTCTGGTGTGGTCAGGGCTGTAGCATGAGCTACGTCGCTGTGTTTGGGATGTTTTCAGCTGAGTTTGGGTTTTTGCAGTGCCTGTGCCTCTGTTGTTTGGAAATCTCTGCTGTGACTCCCATCAAAACAGCACAAGCTTTTAGTACAAAAAATAATTCCTCTTACAGCCTCATCAAGCTGCTTGAAAATATTTTATTTTGCCCCAAACACCAGCTTTTTTTTTTTCTTCCCATCATATTTTAAATGGTTGTTTTATTTTGCCCAGTGCTCAAAAATAAAGCAATAAATAGATTTGGAAACCTTTCCATTTCTTGGGGATAGAACAGCTTTTTCTCCACACTTATTTTTATATTATCTGAATTTTCTTCTGCTTTTAAATCTGTGTGTAGCTAAAATGTGTTCTGGCAGCACAGAAAAGTGGAATAATATTAGATCAATATTCCTTTTATTATTTTAATTGCCTCGTTCAGCTACCACAGTGTTTGCTGTGTAATTTATGGTGCTCCACACTCACATCCCATGTAAGTGAAAAAACATTTCCTAGTGCCTTGTACAGTTGGTAAATCATCTGATTTTGTAACAGGCTCAGCTTTTAGAATTCTCTTTTTTCAAGCACACCCTTGTGCAATAGCCTTGATTTTTTGGAGTGATCTGGCTGCACTTGGAATTTAGGAAATGTGAGAGTCATGGAAAAGGCTTTTAATGCAATGTTCAGACAGGAAGTGAGTGACTGGTGCAGTGACCATCCCAGGGCTCCTTTTGTGTTACCTCCTGATTCAAATGTTGTCAAATTAATGTCATTTTTTTTCGTTCTGATTTGCATAAGAACAACAACCAGTGCTCATGATTTTGTGGTTAGTAGGAAATGAAGAGTTACTTTGTTTTGTAAAATTATATCAGATAAATCATGGACTTTTTTCCTTGTAATTGTATTTGAAGTTTGCCTTTTAATATGTTTAATAGTTGTTAATATGATTAAATGATATATTTGGAATTATTGCTTCATGGGTGCAGGTTTGGTTTTTATTTAGGGGTAAAACTTGCTAGGTTAGATTTTAATATTTAATAATAATTAAATATTCTTACATTTAATTTATTAAATAGTATTAATATTGTTAATATTTAAGGGCAATAATATATACTAGTACTACTATTACTATGTTTAATAATTTAAAATTGATTAATATTTGATATATAAATTATCAAGTAGTTTTTATGAAGAGTTTTTGGATACATTTTGGATTAGGACTGTGATGATTCTGTTTTCTCACAGGTGCCCAAAGTCTCTTTCTTTGTTCTTCACTGAGTGTTTTTTGGTTGTTCCTGCCTGAATCAGGGACCAAACCAGGTTCTTTTCCCCGTTTGTGTGAGGGGCTGTGAATTTCTCTGGCTGTTTTTCCATCCAAACTTTGTTGACGGAGTAAAATGACCTTGGAGCTTCTGGGAATGGGAGTTTGGGGAGGATGAGAATGGGCAGCACCAGGCTACAAAAACACTGCAAGAAATGCAAACTCTGAGAAAACACTGACACTGAACAGCTTTTTTTTTTTGCTTTTTTTTTTTTTTCCTGCCTCTTTTCTGAAGGAGAAAGTTGAAAAATCAAAGAGGAGAGGAGGGAAAGCTGGGCAGGAGCAGCTTGGGAAGGAACACCAAGTATCCCCCATTGTCCCTGCTCCTTTTGTGACTGCTCTTTTTCCTTCCCACAGAAACTCTTCGTGATTATCACCTTCAGCAAACACATCGTGGAGCAGATGGTGGCCCTCATCGGGTGAGTAATTCCCCGGCTCAGTAATTAATACCTGCACCCTTCAAGTGGAAAAATACTGGAGGAGGCAGCTCAGATGTGCTGGGGTTGTGCTTTGCTCCAGGCTTGGCCCCACGCAGGGTTTGGGTCTCACTTTGCAGCTCCTTCCCCCCAGTCCTTGGGGAGTTTTGGTGGCCCTGAGGTTCAGGGTTGTGGGATCAGCACTGAACCTTCACCCCAAACCCACATTCAGCTCTTCCACTCACACATCCCTGCTTTTATGCCCTGGATTTTCTGCACTGGTGTAGTGGGATCCTATGGCAAAAATTATATTTATTTTTAAAAAAATAGAATTTTGTAATTCCATATTAAAAACCTGAGATTTTATGCAGCTTGACAATAAAATCCTCCTTAACTGGGAGTACCTTATACATTTACAACATCAAATCACTCCTAAAACATCAGAATGAGAAATTTGGTGTGTGGGGCTTGATCCCCATTCTGTTAAAATTGGTAGAAATGGATGAAGTGTCCTGATTTTGAGAAGGTTTGGTTTGGTTTTTTTTTTTTTAAACTAACATTAATCCAACTTAATATAAATCCATAAAATAAATTTCCTACTTTTCCAAGGTTTCTTCTCTGGGGTAAATGGATATTTGGCTGCCCAAAGTGTAATAACTATTTTCACATAACAGCCACGCTCCTCAAGGAAAGTTTCAGGGGAGGAATGTCTGGAAATAATTCCTTTTCAAACAAAACTCCCAGCAGTGATGCTGCACAAAGAAAAGGAGAACCTTTGCAGGGCATTTCCCAGATTAAACAAAGCCTGGCTTTATTATTCCTGATCTTCTGCTCTGTCCCACAACTCAAAACTCATTTGCTGCTGTGAACATTATTTTAAAAAAGGGAGGGAGAGGGAGAAAAATGTGGTTTCTTTCAAGCATCCTGAGTTTTTCTCAGCATCCATCACCCCAGACAGTTTGATCTGCCCCCAGCCCAGGTACATTTCCAAGGATTTACTCTCCTGTGGATGCTTTGAGCCAAACCCAGTAGATTTTTCCTACTCCATCTGTCTTGGAGATAATTTTGCATGGAATGACTTCGAGTGCATTCACAGGAGCTCTGCTGGACTCGGGTTTTATTGGAGGGTTGATGTCAGAGTTAAAAAATGTTCCTGGGAGACAGTGAGATTTTTGGAATGTCCTGGTACCCTTGACTTTTCTCAAGCTGTCTCCAGCATTACCTCATCAATTTCTGTTCGAGGGGAGCCTCAAACATGTTAAACAATACCTTGCTCTAAAAGCCCTATTATTGAATTAAAACACAGCTCTGCTTAATGGTCAGTAACTTTATTTTCATCAAATCCTATCCACCACAATGACTTTGAGACTTTCTTTGTCTGGGCTGTTGCTCTTAAACAATAGGAAATATCTGAGCACAATAGCTGAAAATAATGAACATGCTGATATCCAGGAGAAATGGAAACTAGACAGGAGATTAAGTTGTGAGATAAAGTCTGAGAATATCTGATTTTTTTTTTTTTAAGCCAGGGAGATTGTCTTGACAATTTTGTGATTTTTAGTCAAAAAGCAAAACTGATTCATGTGCAGACTATCTGATTTGTTGTCACTGGGTGCTGCTGGGTCCCTCACTGAGCCTGCCACAACCAGGCTGCCTTAATATTAATATAATCATTTCATTTGATTTCACAGTTTTGCCTAGTTCTCCATGACAAACAGATCATAAAACTTTTTCTATTCATGAAACAAAAAAGGAAACGGAAAAGAAAACATGTCAGGAAATTAAGGAGCTGTTTACAGAAAACTTGAAATTTTTGTGGAACTTTTTGGTGGGAGAACAAAAACAGGACAGGGAGTGTGTGGTGGCAACAAACCTTGTTGGGAATGAGGGAGATCAGTTGGTTTGAGAAGTGGGGTTGGTGTGAGGTGGAAATCCAGGCTGAGGAGGATTTGGAACTCACTGGGGCTGGGAATTCCCAACCTGTGGCAGCAGTTGCTGCTCTGAGCTGTTTTGTTGTGCCTCAGTGCTGGGACAGGATCCTGCTCTTCCCCAGGCTGTGCCACCTCCCTGAGCTTTGGAAGATGCTCTGGAGTTGTGTGTTCTGTCATTTCAGCAGGAGTTTATTGCTGATTTTATTCAAGTGTTTAATTCTCATGTGTGTTGTGGGGTTTTTTTGGCTCCTGAGTGTTTCCAGTCCTGTTTTTCACCTGCAGCTCAGGGCTGTTTGTGAAGGCACACGGTGCTTCAGAGCAGTTTGATGTTTTCTGGGAAGTGGCAGATTTCAGTGTGGATTAAGAATTCCCAGAAACCTACTGAAGAAAAGCACACAAAGTTCTGAAAGTACATGACACCCACTAAACTGTGGCCATCCATTCTGCTGGGAAATGGTTAGGAAGAAAAAAAAAAAGGACTTTTTTTTAGGAGAACTCCCACCCTGCACAGATTCCCTCTGGCTGTGGCTGGACTGGCCTGGAGGCTCTGGGATTGTTCCTGCTTGGGTCCAGGGGGGAATCCTACAGCAAAAGCAGTGAAATCCTGCCTGTAAATCAGAATTCCAGAATGGTTTGTGTTGGGAGGGATCCTAAAGCTCATCCAGTCCCATCCCACACCTTCCACTGTTCCAGGCTGGCCTGGGACACTTCAGGGATGGGGCAGCCACAGCCTCTCTGATGCCTTGGTACTTCTCAAAGACTCACCTATTCAGTTCATTACTGAGTGAATAAGTGAGATTTTGCTACTTGGATTTTTAAATCCCTTTTTGTGGGTGTTTTCTCTGGGAATCCAACAAACTGCAAAACCCACCCCAAAATCTCAGAGCTCCTGGAGTGTCCTGACCCCAGTGGTTTTTGTGGAACAGCTTTTGCCCCCCTTCCCAGCTCTGCAGGGCAGAGTGAGTGATTGCTCAGCTGAAAGAAAAGCAGTTTTTTGGTCACAGGTACTGGAAGCATTGCCTGGACAAACCAGTTTGCTGCTATTTCTTGTGCCATAATTCTTTGCTTACAGCTTAATCTCAGTTGATGCTGGTAAAGGGAGCGTGGTGTTCCTTTCACCAAAAAAGCACAAATGAGATCATGGTGACTGAGGTAACTGGAAAGTTTGCTTAAAGATTGGTTGGGGTTTTTTTTTAGTCAAAAATAATTTACAATACAGGTTGAGGTTATTTCTTTGGAACACAAGGCAAAGAAGTAATGAAGGGACAACCAGAAATCTTGTCCTGGGGTGGGAAGAGAGTGGCTTCACAACCTCCTGGGAGGAATTTTGGAAGGTTAAACCAATCCCCCTGCCCTTGCTGGTTCCAAACTCAACAACCTTCCTGCCACAGGGACAGCAGAAACCTGGGGGATGTGTCCTGAGCACGACACACAAAAATGGCTTTAGTGCCCTGCAAGGGACACAGATGTGGCTGAAATTTGAGGAGCTTTGGTGTTGAAAGCCTTCCAGTGGATCACAACAGAATTAGAGGAGTTTATTTGCAAAAGGCTTGAAGGATTTAACTCTGAATAAGCAAGGGCTTTTTCCCCTAAATTGAGTTTAAAAAAAGAGAAAAGAATCTTTAAAAAGCAAGCAGAAGTTTGGTTCCAAAGAGCAGCAGTGAGCAGAGCTCAGGACGGGCAGGTCAGAGATGTTGCAATTGCTGGTTTTGAAAGCTTTGATTGAACATAACAGAATGTCCCAAGGAAGAAAGCCCTGGAGCCTCCTGGGCTGCCTGGCCACTGGAGCATGGCTCAGGTGGGAGCCACGTCAAAGCTGGGCCCATTTCAGCTCTGTAACCTCCAGCAGGATCTTTCCTCTCCTCATCTCATAAAGCAAATGAAGCTGCTGAGGAGCCTTTTAACCCCAAAACCTTCCTGTTTTGATCCTGACCATAAACCAGATTTATTTTCTGCAACTTCAGGGCTCTGGGCACAGAAAACAGCTCAGCTCCAGAGGCTGGGGGTGGTGTGGGAGCTGGGAGGCTCTGGTTGCTCCTCAGGGGCTGGGGAGCCCAGGTTTGGCTGGAAAGGGAGCTGAGCCCAGCTTTGGGAAGCCCCAGGGCCCAGGATTCAGATTTTGGGATGTCTCAGCTCCCAGGATTCAGCTTTTGAGCAGCCTCAGTTTTCCCTAAATCTAATCCAGGCTTTGAGCAGCCCCAGCCCCAGGTTTCCTTAAGCCTAACCCAAGTTTTGAGCAGCCCCAGCTCTCAGGGTTCAGGTTTTGAGAGCCCCAGCTCCCAGAATTCAGGTTTTGGGATGTTTCAGCTCCCAGGATTTCAGGTTTTGAGCAGCCCCAGGTTTCCCTAAGCCTAACCCAGGTTTTGGGCAGCCCCAGCTCCCCGGGCTGAGTCAGGCTCAGGCTGAGCCCCTCTGAGTCACTGCAGGGTCCTGCTGGTGGTGGAGCCTCGGGGAAATGGATGGTTTAAATACTGTGAGAATCTTTATCAGCACAGGAAATGACAGCTCATTAAAATACTAACCGTTGAGCCAGTTTAGATCACTGTCTGGAAAAAAATTAACCATTGAAGGCTCAGAGGGCTCACAGGAAGAAAGGTGCCCTGTTGAGACAAGGGACACGTTATGCAAATGAATCAGCTTTGCTAATTGGCCAGTGGCATCAAAATATTTCCACTGGAATCTATTTTGCAATGGTTTTAAAAATACCTGACTTCCAAAGAAGTCGATAGCACCGTGCTGGAGTGAAACTTCTGAGGGAGGGGTGGCTAAAATACCCTAAAGAGTAAAATACCCTAAAGAGTAAAATACCCTAAAGAGTAAAATCCTCAAATTCGGTGCCTGTTCCTAAATGTTTTATTGCTTTGGAGCTGCAGGATGGGCTTTTCTGGTGTTCTCACAGGGAAATGGAGGATTGGGAATCTCATACAATTGTTTTGTGATGTTTTCCATAAATGTTGGGAAGGTGAAAGCCTTTGCCTTCCCCCTCTGGCGTGGCTGTCAATAAGAGGTTGAGATAAATGATTTGAAAAGAGCTGAAGGTCCTGGAAGGGAGGAGCCCACCCCAGCACGATCCTTTTCTTTGTGGGATCCTTCAGTGCCTTTCCCTCCCTTCTCTGGAGGAGAAAATCCCTGGCCCGGGGCAGTGCCAGACCCAGGGGGATTTGCTGCTCCCGTGTCCCAGCTCTTCCTGCTGCCTTCCTTTGGGATTGTGCTGCCATTTCCCAAAGGATCTTTTTCTCTGGCTCTTTCAGCCCAAAACCTGCTGGTGTTTGCCCCAAATGTGTGTGGAGTCCGAGGGAAGGGATTTTCCAGGCTGAGGGCTGTGGATATTAGAGGGATTATCCATAAAGTGGGGCTGTGACTCAATATTGCATCACCTTCCCCAGGTGTGTCCAGCCTTGTCTGCACCTCCTGTTCCCCCACGGGGCTCTGCTTTCCCTCCAGGCTAGAATTTACTAAAGTTCTAATTAATTTAATTTAAATTTAAAATTTAAAATGAAATGAAAATAAATAAACTCCCCTGTTTGTGACCCCCCCCAGTGCTCCCAGTTCCCTGAGTATCCCACTGGGATGGATCCACTGAGGTTCTCATTTACATTTTTAATTCCATCAGGATCAGTTAAGAACAGCTCAGGGTTATTAATCAGCTGCTTCAGCCTCACTTGGAGTTCAAGGCCTCTAATAAATGGGAAACTTCCATAAACTTTCAAATTTTCATTGATCAAAAATCCCGTGGTTTTGTTCCCAAAATTTGAATCTACAGTGGCAGCTTCTCTTTTTTTGAAACCACTTGTGGATTCTTACATTTCTCTCTGGAAAAGTGAACAAATATCCACATGTGCTTTGATAAAATGGGAATTTTATATCCTAATTTATGCTGTGACAGATTTTTTGTGAGATGGTGCAGTGACACTGAGGAGCAGCATTTGGTAGAGATCTGTGCTTCAGGATTTAGCAGAGTTGGAATTAATTCCCTGAGTGTTCCCAACCTCTCAGAGCACAGACTGAGAGATTTCAGTCACTCAAGAGCAACCCATGCTCCTAAAGACTTTATTAGGTGAAAATTATGCCTTTCAGGAGTGCAAATATCATGATTAAATAGTTATAAATAAGTATTTTAATATCAGTAAAAATGCAGATGACTGGCACATCAAACTTTTGTTATTTTTTATAAGCTGGCCCAGGGAAAATACAATTTTTTCTCCTCTGGATTTGATGCTTCATCCTTTGGTGCCTTAGAGAAAAAACCTTTCTGTACTTCCAAAGATTCTGTTAAAAATATTTAAAGTTTCCCCAAAAAATCATTTAACAGCCAGTGAAAGGCATTTGAGGTGCAACTGCTGACAGCTGTTCTTGGAAAAGCAAATTAATGCATTTAAACTCAGATTTGCTGTAACTGGACTGGAAATTTTTGGAGTCAGGCTCTGCAGGTTCTTGGTGTAATTTTTAAAATAATCTTGAGCAACTTTGCTGAATCTCTGTTGTGCTTCAAACACAGGAGTTCTGTTTTATTTATTGGAAAAAGAGCTTTAGAATTTGTCTTTTGGGTAGAAATTGTAGCTCTGAGCTTAAAAAAAGAATAAAGTGTGTCTGTTTAATTACAAATCCCAGGTAATTGTTCTGACAACAGGCACCAAGAGTGTTTTTTCAGTGAATCCACATTTTTAATGGGTATTTCTGTTGTAGTATCAGAATGGAAATCATTGTTTTGACTGAAATGTTACCATTTTAGTGGATTTAGGATTACCAAAGGCTACTGCAGTTTTGGGGAGCTGGTTCTCAGTTTCAATTCCCTGTGAAACACTAAAAATCAGCAGAGAATCAGAATGAATCCAAACGAAAATTTAATATTTAACATTAAGAGTTTCTAAAACAATTTCTGAATCAAAACAACTTCTAAATCAGAATTTCTCCTTCCATATTCTGAATTTTAAAGACAATGGGTTTGATCCCAAAGGAACAGGGAATTGGGGCTGGATTATTACAGGATTATCTTCCAGTCCTGTGAATGTTGCAGGATTTTGGAGGTGCTGAGTGCAGGAATTGTGATGCAGATTTGGTCTGGACCCTCCAGGATCCCACAAAACTCATCCCCAATTCCCCCCCTTTCTCCTCCTCGGATCTCTGAGGTTTGCAGGGACACATCTCACTTAACTCTAATTACATTAAATGATTTTAAAGATTTCAAGAATATGCCTTTGGATATCAGGTGGCACATAACTGGGTGATTAAATGGTTTAATTTTGTCCAAAACAAGCACCAGTAACTAATACTGTGCTGCCGAGGTGGGATTTCAAGAATTTCATGTGGATTCCTGATTTTCTGGGTTTTCCTCTGCTTTTTTTACTCCTTATTTAAATCTGTGTGCATTTTTTTAGAATTAAAGTCTTTATAAATCTACAAAAAATAAGATCTGAGGTCCTTTCATTTAGGACCTCGCAGTTCTTCAAAACTGCTTTGATAAAATTAATTCTGTGCACTTAACTAATAGAAAAGGAAATAAAAAGTGAAATATTTAGTGAGAAAAAAAAATTTGAAATATTGTTTTGGTGCACCAGGAGCTCCTCAAGCCCCTGAAGTTGGGTTTCATGTCTTTGTTCTGTGTTCAATTCAATTTGGGGACTGTCTGAGCTCAGTTTTCGGCGAGCAGCAGAGTCACACCACCCTGTTAATCATTGATCCCTCATCATTTAAATATTCCTCATTTCATAATCATGCAGGAGTTCAAAAGTCAACCATTACCTTGCAGTGGCTCCTCAGGGCTCCCAGGAATTGTTTGAGAAAGGAAAAGAAAACCTCCCAATGTTCCTCTTGTTCCTGTGACTCGCAGTCCCTGGGAGAGCCTTTCCCAGGAACTGAGACACCTCAGGAGCACCGGGAATGCTCTGGAACATTGACACATCTCGTGTCAAACCCATCAGGGACGTGCTTTGGGCTCCACAGGTTTTTTGGTTTTTTTCCCAGAATTTTTCCCAGCCCAGGCACAGAATTTCCTCAGCCGGTGAATCACGGGGGAAGCGCCGCTTTGCCGGGAAATGGGTTCAAAAAAACCTCCTTAGCCCCTGGCCATGGAGGGAAGAAACAGATTTACTGCAGGAGAATGGGGCACTTTGTTCTGGGCTTTTCAGAAATCACTAAATTTAGAAAGCTGCTGGTTTTTAATTGGGCTTCGGCCTGGAAAAGGGACTGTGGTGTCAGATCAGGAGGGGAATGGTTTGGAGGGAGTTGGACAATTGTACAACTCCTTGGATGTGCACCTGGTGTAGCTCAGATCTGCAGGGTTTTATTAAACCCTCCCTGGAGCAGGAGCAGGAATATGGATATAATCAAAGTGGATATAATAAAAAAAAAGTGGAGTAGTGGATAAAAAAAAGCCTAATAATCAATATTTAGGTGAGCTTTTTAATGTAGAAGAACACAGTGATTTCTTTAAAATTTAACAAAAATTAGAATCTCCTTTCTCTTTGTAATGGTCAGTAATAAATAAAATTTAAATGGTCAGTAATGAGAACAGCCCCAAGGCTGGAGTTACGATGGGGAGGATCCAACTTTGGGAATGTTCTCCCCACACAGCTCAGGCCGTGGGGCTGTTGTTGATCATTTAGAATTGATATTTGAGTTTTATAATATAGAAGAACACAGTGTTCTTTAAAATGAAACAAAAATCTCTTTTCTCTTTGCAATCCAAGTGGTCAGCAATGAGAACTGGAGTTAGGATGGAGTTAGGATGGAGAGGGTCCAACTTTGGGAATGTTCTCCCCACACAGCTCAGACCGGGGGCTGCTGCTGCTGATTTCCAATTTATATTTGAATTTGGGGAATTTTTTAATGTAGAAGAACACCGTCATTGCTTTAAAATTAAACAAAAATATCTCTTTTGTTTGCAATTTAAGTGGTCAGTAATGAGAACTGCCCTGAGGCTGGAGTCAGGATGGATCCAACTTTGGGAATGTTCTCCCCACACAGCTCAGACCGGGGGCTGCTGCTGCTGATTTCCAATTTATATTTGAATTTGGGAAGGTTTATAGTGTAGAAGAGCACCGTGATTCCTTTAAAATTAAACAAAAATCTCCTTTCTCTATGTAATTCAAGTGGTCAGTAATGAGAACTGCCCTGAGGCTGGAGTCAGGATGGATCCAACTTTGGGAATGTTCTCCCCACACAGCTGCCGATCGTTTCGAATTGATATTTGAATCTGGGGAGGTTCTGAAGGGTTGTGGCCATTTCTGCAGGGTTTGGGGTCTCCGCTCGGTGGGATTTCAGGAGAATGTCAGGATTTGAGGCTGAGGGAAGCCCCGGGGGCTGAGGGGAGCCGCGGGCGCTGCCGTCCCAAGGCGGGACGATCCCGGCTTTAGGGAAGGAGCTCGGCCGGGCTTTGTGCGAGCCCAGAGCCGGGCCCGGGGCAGGGCTCAGGGCTCCTTTGTTCCTTTGTTAATCCCGGCTCAGGGAGGCGGCCCAGGATCGCTCCTTCCCGCATTTTTTTGGGCAGGGGATGACGCACGGCTTGTCCTAAAAAGGACTTGGCCGTGCTGAGGGGCCGGCTCCGAGCGGGAGGGGGCGAGGCCTGCGCCCGGCGGGTTCTTTTTTAACCGAGGGATGACACAAGCTCCAGTCATTTCCTCATTAATCGGTTCAAACCAGTTCTTACAGGAACTGCCGCTGATAAATGTGGGACTTCTCCGAAGTCATTCATTGGGTTCGGAGCGCTGCTGCCTCCCAGGAAATGCTCCGGCTCCCTCCTCCCTGCCCGGCGCTCTCTTGCTCTGAAATGTTTTTCTTGCCAAGCGCTTTTTTGAGGATCTGGGGAAATGCATCCCTCCCGAAGGATCAGATCGAAAGATGAAATGGGGTTTATTTCTGGTTTCTCGAGTAGCTTCGAGTTCCCCGCTGAGCTGTGGCTCAGCCTGAACTTTGTTCTGATTAGGTAAAGTGGTAAGTCTAAAAAAAAAAAAATTTTTTTTTCTCCTCTATTTTGTCTTGTTCTCTGGGATGAACTTTCCATCAGTGCTATTCCGAGTATAGGTCCTTCTCTTCAGAAGCCATTTCAAGAATATTTGGAAGCTCAGAGGATAAAACTTCACCACAAATCCGACGGTGCTGTGCCACAGGTAAGAACCTCTTTGCCTCCCTCCCTCCCTCGCTCACTTTTCCATCCCCTGCCTGTCTTACACTCGCAGATTTTACAAACAAAACTCCCCCTTCTGTTTTCCAAAGATCTGCTCTCACCCCGGGAATAGATAAAAATCTCATTTGAAAAGCAACCTGGGGATTCAAAATAATAATTGTGTGCTACGGGGTTTAAATCCTTTAGAGGATAAATGAAAGTATAACTCAAAACCGGCGGTTTGTCTTGCCTCTGCATCAGCTGCATCTTAGGAAAGTTACATTTGAGGAGAAAAATTTGCATTTCCATGTGAAATAGTAACAAACTGGGCAGCACCGGTGCTTCAGAAGCCGGTGGGATCTGAGGCTCAGTGGACAGTGAGAGAAATAAAATCCCCAAGCCTTTAGTCTTTGAAAGGAAAAGAAATTGCAGCGTTTGGAGCAGGTACAAGGGGCAGAAGTGTCCTTTGATACAGAAAAAAAGTATTTTAAAATATTTTGGGAGACTTACCCTGAATTTTCGGTGGGACAGAGCAGCTTTGAGATGAAATTCTTCAGCTGCTGAGACATTTTGGGATCAAACCCGTGAATGCAGCTGACATTTCACGTGCAGAACTTGGAGCTGTTGGAAAAGTCCCTTCGCCCGTGTCCTGCCACAAAAGAGCCGGCGCTGGGCAGGCTCAGGAAATGTGCAGTGATTTCTGGGCAGCTCCTGAGCAGAGCATTGCTGCCCTCCTTTGACAAAAAGCACAACTCGAGAACTTCCCTGAAAAACGCTGCGAGTGGCCCTGGGACACCAAAGAGTGCGATCCTAACGGGGAGATAACCCAGAAAAACCAGTTTAGGGGAAAAAAACCCACATTATTAACAAATGGTTAATAACCTGATGGTTTTCTTTGCGAGGAGCGTGACAGGGGCTGCTCATTCTGAGCTCCAGGAATTGTTAGCGAAGCCCAGACAATACTGGGAATAATAAATCACTTTGGGAACGAGCCGGGATTCGTCACTGCCCGCCAGTGGATTTGGCAGCCCCTTCTCATTGTCTTTCAAGGCTTTGCAGAGGGACCTGCAGGAATCCTGTCACCGGGTTCCTGGGTTTATTAATTCGATTAATTGCAGAATAAAAGCACGGGCAGGCTTTCCCCTTTCACCCGGAGCTCTTCATTCTCCTCCTCCTTCTGTTTTGTCTCTCCAGGGGGAAAACTGGCTATCCTGGATATTTGAAAAACTGGTGATTGTCATGGTTTGTTATTTTATCTTATCTATAATCAACTCCATGGCCCAGAGCTATGCCAAGCGACTGCAACAGAAGATGTACTCGGAAGAAAAAACCAAATGAGCTTGGGAAAAATGGGAAAAAACCCCTCAGGAAGGGTTTTGGCAGACACGAGAAATGACACATCTTTTCATATGTTTAAAAAACAGCATTATTCAAAAGGGGGGAAAAATTTTTAACATCGATTTTCAACTCTAAACGAGTATTTTTTTTTGTTTGATTTTGAAAGTAATTTGGATTTTGGAGCAACGGTTTCCTTGACAAACTTATAAATGTTCCGGTAAGGTGTAAATGCTTCCCGAGTCTGGGTTGTGTTTTACAGGATGGACAATGGGCTGTTAAATGGGAATTAACACAGATGTTGTCCCTACAAATTACTTCCAAAACTGGTGATTTAATCCTCTCCATCTCCTGGTTTAACTGCAGACTGACCCTGAGGGTAACGTTTTCTTCTGAAGGGTGGCTGGTTTGCTTTTTTCCATAAGTCCCAAGGCCATGACAATGTAAATAACTGAGTACAGGTCGGTACCAAGTGTTGCATGTCCCTCACGGTGAGGCTGTTGTGTCTCAATTCCCAGTGTCCCATTGCATTGCACGCTGGAAAAAGCCACCCTCTCCAACTTCATGATGTTAGCAGAGATGGTTTGATGTCAAAATGCTGAAGCCAACATTTTTTTATTCTGTATATTTAGAATGAAGTTAAGATAAAAACTTTATAAAGTCATCCTATGATCATTCCAGAATTTCTTGTGTCAGTCTTTTGAAGCTGTTTCTTTCCCTCTCTCACTTTTGGATGCTCTGTGCATGTTTGCTCATCCTTCCTGCACTAATGGTGCTCAAACCCTTCACTCTTATTTTTTGTTTTGTTCTTTTTTTTGTTCTTTTTTCTTCAGAACTTCTTGCTTAGCAAAGGGAGGAGGAATGCCGTGCCTTGCTTGAAGCACAGTCACTGCTTAAATAGGTTAAATAGGGAACAAGATTGGTTATCCTAAATTCTGCCCCTGAGCCCAGAGCTGTGGGCAGTGGAGGAGAAGAGAGGGGGAAGAGTTCAGATCCCAGCAGATTTTGTGTCTACCCAGTAATGGTGCAGAGACCTTCAGAGAACCTTTCACCTCATGCTTTCATAGTCAGATTTGTTCTGATCAGTGTGTGCCTGTTCAGGTGTACAGAACTGATACAAAAACGCCTCTTTCCCCTCCTGAGTGCCTCCATCCCCACTGCTGCTGTACCTGCATCGCCCTGATCACTTGTGAACGATTGTTTATTCCCATCCCAGGGGGGTAAGCACCAGGAATTCACTTTGCCTGTGTAATGAGGAGGTGTGTGAGCCGAGCTCAGGCTGTCCCTGGCCCGGGTTAGGCGCGGCTGGGGCAGGCTGTGTCCCGTTGCAGGCTGTTGTGTTGCAGGTGTGCCATCCATGGCTGTACCATCCTGTCGGATAGCTTATCAGACTGATGTTGACTGTTGGATCTCATGGCAACAACAGTCGGTAGGCTGTCTGACATTTTGGTATCTCTCATCTGACCGTTCCTCATCCATCCCCAGCTGTTTCCATTGAGCATCAGCAGCCACGTCCGTGTCTGTGCTTGGGCTGGGACTGAGCTCCAGAGCAGAACAAAGCCTTGTAAAGCTCGCCCTGGGCGGGGCTCAGGTTTGTACCGGTTCTCTGGGCTTGGAGGGAGCCGCAGGCAGGGCTGGGAATGGCCGGGGAGGATTTGCTTGGGCTGCTCCGACAGATTCGGTCCCAGTGCAGGAGCTGGAGTTTAAACAAGGAGTTCAAAGCACAGAGGCCTTCAGCTGCTCCTGGGGGTTTGGAAAAGGTGAACAGTATTTACTGAATCTTGGCATTTCTTTGGCCTTTGACAAATAATGTCCCAAAGAATTGGTTCTGGTGCAGTTCCAAACCCCACAGCTCTGTTTGGAACTTCACCTTTTCAGCCTCAGGGTTGTATTTTGTGAGGGATCACCTCAGAGGTCATTTCCCCTCAGGACACTGGGTCAGTGACAGCCCTTGGTGCTCTCCCCACTTCCAGTGGCAGCTTTTTGGTCCCCAAATCTGTCACCTGAGGGACACAGGTGTTTATTAACCCCTCACACTTTGGGAGGGGACAGCATTGATGCCATGCTGGGCTCCCTGTGTGCTCTCAGGCTGGAATCAGGACACTACAACAGTAACTAAAAGAGAAAAAAAATCCCTTTTTCCTAGAGCCTGGGCCAATAAATGCACATTTCTAAATGCTTTAGAGGTCTCCTTAAAATTCTGCCTCTTGCCTGTTGGAAAACCAGAAGGGAAACTGAAAGCTTTCTCCCACTTTTGGTTCAATGTGTTTACATATATGTAGTGTGAAATATATCTATCTATATATATATAATCTATTGTTCTTCAGCTTGTGTTTCCATGTGCCCATTCCTATAAGCTCTGCTGTTGTTTTGAAGCTTTCTAACACTATTTAAAGAAGGAAGTGATCATTCCACCTGAGAGATAAGACTTGGTAAAAGGTAAAAAAACCCCTAATAATAGAAACAGAAGTGGCACAAACCTGGTGAGATTTGCAATGGATAGTTTCATGTTTGCTCAAATAAACAAAGAAATAACGTTTCCCAGTGTTTATTTCAGCTGGATTGTTTCCATTCTCTGCACTGAACTCTCCTGGTAACACTGTGACATTTGCTGTCCCAAACATTCTCCTGTGTGAACACAAGATAATTCAGTTGCATTTTGTGCCTTCAGAGGAAGGCTCAGCCTTTAGCATTTGACCTGAAAACGTGGGTTTTGCTCCCTTAACCCAAAGTTTCCTTTCCTTGCACATTATCTTCATTCCACATTAGAAGCAGTCAGTCAGCTCAGTGTGTTAGGGACAAATCCAAAGGGAGCTCTTGCAAGAGGAACAATCTTGGCACAAATCCCTATTTTTAGTGCTGATTTTTGCAGTTAGACACTAAATAAAGTATCTTTCTTTTTTTATTTTTTATTCTGGGAATGACTGAAAACCACAGGGAAGTAACAGCCCTGTAAGGACAACTGATGACTTCAATGTGACAGATTTGTTTTTAGTCTCATTATCAGTGAAATGAGATCAGGTGGGGCTGCAGCTCCTCCACTCTGGCTTCTCTCTCAGTTTCCCTGCTGCCCTGAGGATTGTGCTCCACTGAGGGCACTGGGAGGTGGCAGTGCCCCAGCAGGCAGGGATTGGTGTCACTGAGCTCAGGTCACAGTGAGCCAGCTCAGGTCACACTGTGCAGTTCCAGGCTCCCATCCATGAGAGCAGGGGAGCTGCTGCTCCCTGTCCCGGAGTTCCCAGCCCTGCAGCTCCTGCCCTTGTTTCTGCCCCAGCAGCTCCCTCAGAACCCCTCTGCCTGTTCCTGCCACTTGTCACTGACACCTGACAGTGGCTCGATGCTGTTCCAGAAGGTCCTTCCCTGCTGTGCTTTTGGGTTTCATCATTTCATTTGTTAGAACCAGCCTCCCTCTGGCTGCAGGCACTGCTGAGTGCAAGCAAAACACTCGGGATGTTCTGTTATCAAGCAGAAATATAAATATTAGTGAACAAAATTGATGGCAGGTGTAGAGATAAGTGGAGGTTGGGGTGTTCTTTGGAGGTGAAAATAATCGGTTTTCTTTGAAGCACAAAGTTAAAAATTACTTTGTAATCAGCAGTTAAAAGGCTGAAGGTAGTCATAGATAAGGTTATTGGAATTGCTCTTCTGAGACTTGAAATTCTGCTCTTTTTTTGCTGTAAATGTGGTTGGTGTTTTGGAGGAGAAGGAGCAGCAGTAAGGAAACAGTGAGTGCTTCCCCCAGCTCTCTCCAGAGTGCAGGTGGGGAGGGAGTGGGAGGGATCCTGGGCAGGTGAGGGGTCAGTACTGAGCTCTGTGACCTGGGCATCCATCCCCGAACCCATGGAACCCCTCTGATGCGTTCAGACAGGAGGGAAATGTTTGCATTTGCTCTTGCAAAGTCATTTTTTTGAAGGGTTATGCTGAAAAACTCTCTGAGCCCGCTGTGACTTTGCAAATTCAGGTGCTTAATGGAGGGCATGAAATGCTGGCACGGATTTCTTTGTGCATTTCACTTGTTTCTTGATGCATCCCCTCGGCCTTGGTGAGAGGCAGCAGAGCATTGTTCTGGCGAGGGAGAGGCTGGGGCAGCCCGGCTCAGTGGTCACACGAGGGGAAGGAGCTCAAACACAAACTCCCCGCGCCCTGCCATCAGTGACTGCTTGGAATGTGTTCAGAATTCAAGAAAAATCTGGTATTTTGGTCAAAAAAAGGTGATTATTGCCGTGTTTGAATTAGGAGTGGAGAGGCTGTTCACTGCTCGTGCACTGCTGCTGCTCCAGGTGTGCTGAGACAAAGGTGCAAATGTGAACGTGTGGAATGGCCCCAGCTTGGGTTCAGTTTGCTTTGGCACTGCCTCTTGTTGTACTGAGGAGCTTTTATTCATTTATTACTATTATAATTATCGCTGGAACGAGTCAAAGAGCGGTGACTCCTTTAGCATTGAACCAAAGGTCGCCTTTCTCTGGAGCTCGGGGGGAGTTGTGGCATCTCCCTGTCCCGGGGCTCCCCGTTCGTAGTTCGGCTGTTCCCAGAAGCTTCCCGGGGCTGCCCGGGCAGGGGCAATGAGGAAACGGGCGGCTCTTTGCTCTGAGAGGCGAGAGAGGAGCTGTGAGCCCGGGGCATTGTTCCTGCTCCGGTAACAGCCACACCCGGGCCCTGCACACGGCTCTGCCTCAACACGGGCTGGTGACTCTGGGCACTCTGTGGGGACTCTCTGGTGGCTCTGGTACCACCTGTAAGGAATTCTAAGAGAGCCACCGCATTTCCCAGAGCTCGTTGTATCCACAGGAAATGACCTTTGCTTCGGTGCTGTCAGGAAAGAACCTGGCAGTTCTCTCGCAGGAGCTGCTGCTGATTAAAACATCAATTCCTTGTTCAGGGCTCTCACTTTGAGGGACTGTGGCTTTCCTCAGAAAGTTTATTAGGATTTTTCCATCCTTTGATGGGCAAACACACATTTCCTATTCTTGGCATTTCTCTGTCTCAGGGAGAAAACACACACTCAGATTTACAACTTCGTGCAAATCCCACCAAGGCCACAGAACCTCTCTGGGCTGGATGGAAACCTCAGTGCTCGGTTTGCTGCAGCTGCTTTCTGCAGAGCTCTTAATATTTAGGATATTTTCATAACAACACATTTCATTGCTCAGATTCCTGGATCTGGAGGTCTCTCCCCAGCCCAGCTGACCTCCTGTGACACAGGCACTGCATTCCTGCCTGTTGTGTAAGGCTGAGGTGGGAGCAGCAAGGAAGGGACTTTTAAAGATGCCTGAAGCCAGAATTTACTCGACTCCCAACTAATGGAGGCCAAATCCATTCCCAAAGCAATATTTTGCTACTGCAAGTGGTGATTTTCATTCTGTTGCCTCCTTTAAGTCCTGTCCAAAGTGTCTGTGTCACTGCTGCCTGTGGCAAACCCAGCGCAGCCCTGGGGCAGGGCAGGAGCCAGGTGCTTGTGGGGGAAGTGAGGCAATCCCTGAAACAGATCCCAGCTGTGCTGAGAGATCCTCCCAGCCCAGAGAAGGAAAAGGTTGAAGTGTTTGGCAGAGGCTGAGAGCCCTTGCTGGAAGCTGTCACTGCTGTCCCCTGCCCTGGAGCCGTTTTGGGCCAAGTTCANCAGTGGAAAGCAGGAGCTCTGGATTACCCAGCACCTCACTGAGGAGGTTCCAGGAGCTGCCCTCCCAGCCAAGGCAGGATCTGATCCCACCCTCAGCCTGTGGGATGAGGCCATTCCCCACTTTTCCCACTTGGCTCTGCTCTCCTGCGGGGCTCCTGTACCTCCTGATCCATCCCAGCCTGGGCACTGCTGGCCAGAGGTTCCAGTTCAGTCCTGCCCACAATGACACCATCCTCAGGCAACAACTGAGGTGTGTTTTTGTGAGCCTTCAATAAACATGGACCCAAATATGTGCAATAATAATTTCTNATTTTGGTCAAAAAAAGGTGATAATTGGCGTGTTTGAATTAGGAGTGGAGAGGCTGTTCACTGCTCGTGCACTGCTGCTGCTCCAGGTGTGCTGAGACAAAGGTGCAAATGTGAACCTGTAGAATGGCCCCAGCTTGGGTTCAGTTTGCTTTGGCACTGCCTCTTGTTGTACTGAGGAGCTTTTATTCATTTATTACTGTTATAATTATCGCTGGAACGAGTCAAAGAGCGGTGACTCCTTTAGCATTGAACCAAAGGTCGCCTTTCTCTGGAGCTCGGGGGGAGTTGTGGCATCTCCCTGTCCCGGGGCTCCCCGTTCGTAGTTCGGCTGTTCCCAGAAGCTTCCCGGGGCTGCCCGGGCAGGGGCAATGAGGAAACGGGCGGCTCTTTGCTCTGAGAGGCGAGAGAGGAGCTGTGAGCCCGGGGCATTGTTCCTGCTCCGGTAACAGCCACACCCGGGCCCTGCACACGGCTCTGCCTCAACACGGGCTGGTGACTCTGGGCACTCTGTGGGGACTCTCTGGTGGCTCTGGTACCACCTGTAAGGAATTCTAAGAGAGCCACCGCATTTCCCAGAGCTCGTTGTATCCACAGGAAATGACCTTTGCTTCGGTGCTGTCAGGAAAGAACCTGGCAGTTCTCTCGCAGGAGCTGCTGCTGATTAAAACATCAATTCCTTGTTCAGGGCTCTCACTTTGAGGGACTGTGGCTTTCCTCAGAAAGTTTATTAGGATTTTTCCATCCTTTGATGGGCAAACACACATTTCCTATTCTTGGCATTTCTCTGTCTCAGGGAGAAAACACACACTCAGATTTACAACTTCGTGCAAATCCCACCAAGGCCACAGAACCTCTCTGGGCTGGATGGAAACCTCAGAGCTCTCAGGGCCCGCTTTGCTGCAGCTGCTTTCTGCAGAGCTCTTAATATTTAGGATATTTTCATAACAACACATTTCATTGCTCAGATTCCTGGATCTGGAGGTCTCTCCCCAGCCCAGCTGACCTCCTGTGACACAGGCACTGCATTCCTGCCTGTTGTGTAAGGCTGAGGTGGGAGCAGCAAGGAAGGGACTTTTAAAGATGCCTGAAGCCAGAATTTACTCGACTCCCAACTAATGGAGGCCAAATCCATTCCCAAAGCAATATTTTGCTACTGCAAGTGGTGATTTTCATTCTGTTGCCTCCTTTAAGTCCTGTCCAAAGTGTCTGTGCCACTGCTGCCTGTGGCAAACCCAGCGCAGCCCTGGGGCAGGGCAGGAGCCAGGTGCTTGTGGGGGAAGTGAGGCAATCCCTGAAACAGATCCCAGCTGTGCTGAGAGATCCTCCCAGCCCAGAGAAGGAAAAGGTTGAAGTGTTTGGCAGAGGCTGAGAGCCCTTGCTGGAAGCTGTCACTGCTGTCCCCTGCCCTGGAGCCGTTTTGGGCCAAGTTCAGTCTGCTCCCTGCAGGTTTGTTCAGCTTGAGCAGGACCCCACGTGCTGAGGGCTCCTTCCTCGTGGCACTGAAGAGTGAGTTCTCCTTTCACACATCAGGTTTGTGTCTGCTTTTTATGAGAAAATACTGGGTTTGAGGTAAAGCCTGACTAAACCCTGATAGAGGAAAATCATGTGAAACCCTGAGCTAGTGCCTGGTGGGAGGAAAGAGAAGATTTCTTCTTGGGAGCAGAGTATTCAATCAGATTTTTTTGATCTTTCATTGCCAAACTGATGATTTTGACTGTTTTATCAGTTGCACTTGGTTTCTTCACCAAAACTCAGCCTATAAAGGAAAGATTCCCAACTTCAATCACTCCATACCTCAGTTGCTGACTGCAGTGGCTCCAGGCAGCTGACACAGGCTGCAGGTGCCCAAAGTGGGGTGGGGAGGAACTTCCCAGAGTTTTCCTTGCCAGTGGAGAGGGCCAGGCCAGGCAGCAGCAGCACTTCCATGGGAGGATGGATCCCTGCAGTCTGGATGTTCCAGGCCAGTGGAAAGCAGGAGCTCTGGATTACCCAGCACCTCACTGAGGAGGTTCCAGGAGCTGCCCTCCCAGCCAAGGCAGGATCTGATCCCACCCTCAGCCTGTGGGATGAGGCCATTCCCCACTTTTCCCACTTGGCTCTGCTCTCCTGAGGGGCTCCTGTAACTCCTGATCCATCCCAGCTTGGCCAGAGGTTCCAATTCAGTCCTGCCCACAATGACACCATCCTCAGGCAACAACTGAGGTGTGTTTTTGTGAGCCTTCAATAAACATGGACCCAAATATGTGCAATAATAATTTCTGTGCCAACACAGGGCTCGTTTCTCCTCACACACAACCAGTGAAACAAAAGCTCAGGCCTTGGCTTTCTGTCTTTTTTCTCGTTATTGTTTAACCAGTGGCTTATTTTAGTTTCTCCACTTAGAGCTTTTAAAATAGGAATTTTAGCCTAGAGAACACCCTCAGTTTCCTGTTTTTTCTATTTTACAGTGTAACATTTGGGATTTTTAAGCTCGGCTTTAAGNACACAGGGCTCGTTTCTCCTCACATACAACCAGTGAAACAAAAGCCCAAGCCTTGGCTTTCTGTCTTTTTTGTAGTTGTTTAACCAGTGGCTTATTTTAGTTTCTCCACTTAGAGCTTTTAAAATAGGAATTTTAGCCTAGAGAACACCCTCAGTTTCCTGTTTTTTCTATTTTACAGTGTAACATTTGGGATTTTTAAGCTCGGCTTTAAGACAAGAAGGTTTCTAGCACCTCATTCACACATAGATAAGCATGACTCTCTTAGGAGCCACTGTTTGATACCNCAGTGGCTTATTTTAGTTTCTCCACTTAGAGCTTTTAAAATAGGAATTTTAGCCTAAAGAACACCCTCAGTTTCCTGATTTTTCTATCTTACATTTGGGATTTTTAAGCTTGGCTTTAAAACAAGAAGGTTTCTAGCACCTCATTCACACATAGATAAGCATGACTCTCTTAGGAGCCACTGTTTGATACCTCTCAGGCTTGTATGAACATGGGCTTAAAATAATTTCTTCCATGATCTTTACTCTAAAAATGGCCTTTATTTCCTACCAAGCAGCTTCCCCTGTCTCTCCTCCCTTGTCCCCGTGCCTGGCAGGGATCCAGGTTTGGGGCAGCTCTTGGGAAGGGTTAAACGGGGCTGGTGCCGCTCCGGGGCGGGGCTGGGTCCTGCCCAGGCGGGCAGGGAAGTGCCGGGAGAGCCGGGACAGGATTCCGGGAGTGCAGGGACCGGATTCCCGCAGGGACAGGATCCCCTCAGTGCCAGCTCCGGGAGTGCAGGATTCCCGCAGGGACAGGATTCCCGCAGTGGCAGCTCCGGGAGTGCAGGGACAGGATTCCGGGAGGGCAGGGACAGGATTCCCGCAGTGGCAGCTCCGAAGGGAGCGTTGTGATCCCCGGCTGAGCTGAAAGAGCCGGAAAGGTTCCGGTTCAGGATTATCAGCTCCACTTCCAGGCCGTTCCGGGCTGTGCCTCTGGAGCGTGGGCAGAGGCTGCAGCAGGAAGCTCCGGGGGAATTTGCTGCCTTGGAAAAGCTGGGTCTGCCCTTGAGGAAAGGCAGCAGCTCAGTTCCTTTTGGCAGTTTTTTTTTTGCGCTATATCGGATCCATGAATCACTTCCCTGGTTCCTCTGGTGCAGTTTTTCAAGTGGTGTCCAGCAAAAAGCAGATTTCTTTCAAGTACACTCAGTCCTATTTCCTTCTGGATGTTTGGGTTCTCATTTAATAATATTTATCCACACTAAATTTATTAGCAGATGCAGAGAGAAGTGAATTATTCATTCAAGGCCCTTTTGTACCTTAGTGTTTCTCAGTAGTGAGAATTTGAATATAATTTCCTCTTTTCATGTATTAAACCCTGGTTGTTGTGGGAACCACAAATTTTTTTCTCTTACATATTTCCATCCTTCCTGTGCTGGTACTGAATCTAACCTTAAAAACACCAATATCTATTTATGCCCACATAGATTAATTGTATCTTTAACTACAAAGCCAAACATTTACTGTGTTTAAAACGTTTTAAGTTATTAAAGGGTCATTTTTGATTCTGGTGGGTTTTATTTTGCTTTGTTTGTGGGTTGTTTTTTTGGGGGGTAGGGATTGTTTTGGGAGTTTTTTGTGGTCAAATGAATGTTCTCCTATTCATGAGATGTCAGCTATAGTTGGAGTTCTTGAATCAGCTTCCCAGTGAGCTGCACCTGTCCATTGCTGCAAACAATGCTGGGATTTGGAGCATTGTTCTGGGTTTAGGGACATCCTGTGGGGACCTGGCCCACAACAAGCAAGGTCAAGGCCACTGATTCTGCTGTTCCTGCCTCTGAGCCTTGTGCTGACCTTTGAGCTGCCTCTTTAATTGTCACTGTTAATGAAATAAAGGCCTTCTCCCAGGCTCTATTTACATAATTAATTTTATCAATTACATAATAGGATTACTCCTCCACCTTTTAATGGATGTGGAGGTGATGACTGTTGGGTAGTGGCTGTTCACTTCCTGTCACTTTGACCCTCTCCACATCCTGGGGAAAAAATAAAGGAATCCCATCATAGATCAAAAAAAAATGAAGGCTGAGTTTGGGAAAGGGTGTGAGAATTTCAGGACTGAAAAACATTCACAGGAAGGAGCTCAGAGATGCCTGAAACAATTCCTGTGAGCCCCTGCTCCAGAGCAGGAAGGGATTAACACAGCTAAAATTCTCATTTTTGCTTTGGGGTGATGTGGCACAAATTCTGCCTTCAAACAAACAGAAAAGACCAAAAAGTCCTGCTGAATCAGCCTGAAGTGCCATAAATAAATCATAACTGTGGGTCATTCATGGGTGCACTGAGCACTGCTGTGTTTGCTTCATGCTCAGAATTCTGAATACAGAGATGACCTGAGGTTATTTCTGCTATAAAGTTATTTATTGCTAAGCACTGCAATGACCCATTGCTCTCTTCCCTGTTCCTCAGGGACCTCACCTGTCCTCAGCCTTTGGAAAAACTCTTTTACCTGTTCTGTGAAGTCAGGAGGGAAAGGATTCCTGGGGCTTGGCCATTTTTCCATGGAGTTATTTATTCTCATTTCTGGAGATTGGGATCTGTTGGGAATTGATTTCTGTGCTGCTGAACATCCTGTGCTTTTGGAGAGGCAGAAGCTCCCCATGGTCTCCTTTCCTGACCCTTTGTTCCTGCACACTCCTGGGCTGTTTGTCTGAGCTTCTTGTGCAATCCTTTCTTCTCTGAAAATATCCAAATCACACAATGGTTGGAAGTGGCAGAGACACAGCAGAAAATCCCTTCTGAGCAGAGCAGGCCCCATCTTCTGAATGAAATGGCACCAAAACTTGAAGGTGCTCTGTGCAATTTGTCCTTTTGTCAAGGGAAAAGTCCTTGAGACTGATTTAACTCTGAATTTTTGGCCTGTGGGATTATTTCTGGGGGAGAACAGAGTGACATTGGAGGGGAAAGGCAAGAATTCCCAAAGCTCTCCCTGCCATTGATGAAAAGCTAACAGAGCTCAGTGTTACAAGGTGATCTTTAATTCTACTGAACTCTTTTATTTTATTTTAATTCCGTGGGAGCTTTCCCAAGTCATTCCCTCCCTCCTCCTGCCAGGAGGGAGCTGCAGCTTCCCAGGGCACCACCTTGTGGCTGTGGTAAAACCCGTGCAAAAAAAAGATCCTTTAAATCCTTAAACTGCCTTTAGAAACTATAAAATGTATTGTACTTATTATATCAAATAATAAATTATTACATCTGCAGTCTACCAGCCATCCTCATGGCAAATATGTTTAATTAATTAACAAGTTAATTATAACGTGGAGAAAAACAGGAGTGGTGGTTTTGCTTAGTAAAATGGTCAGAAAAGGATTTAGCTGCAGTGTATAGCAAAAGTATTGAAAAATAGGTATTTATTAGATATATTAAATAAGAATAATATGAAAATATGAATATATTTAGTTCAGATTCAGTTCTTGCTATTCAAACACACACACACAAGACTAAAAAATAACTCCAGTACAATAATTGACATACTTCAGGATGTTGATGGGAGGTTTTCCAGCTTGGTTCTTTCAGAAAATCTCAGATTTCAGACCAGTTTAACAAAGAAATAAATCACAGGTTGGTGTAACTGGAGATAACTTGTTCCAGGGTTGTGAAGCAGTCCAGGAAATCTTCCTCTTGGATTCCAAACTTGGTGTACTGGTGAAGGTAAGCTCTGTGAGTTGAAGAATGGGTCAGGCATTAGAAACCAGTGAAGGAATTGGCAATTATTAGTGAAGTACCAGCATAATTATAATTATCTTCACTTACTTGGAAGCAAACATATTCCAAGCTTTTCCCACAATGCTGTCCAGAGGTTTCAGCAGGAACTGGCTGTTGCTGACCAGAGAAGCAGACTTTTCATACTTGTTAAATGCTCTGGGTGTTCTCCAGGCACTAAAAGCATCCTGAGGGTTCAGCCATGATGTGTACAATGAGGGGTCCTGGAAACTTCCTGCAGCACAAACAGCAGAGCCCTTTGGACAAAAGCCACACTTGATCCCTGTGTGTGGCCTGATCAATGGTACCAGGTCACTTCAGACCTGGGGAAATACCAGCAGAGGGGGCAGCCTGTTGGAAATGCAGCTTTTAAACAGATTCTCTAGGTTCTAGAAGCACAAATACAACTTTTAAAGACCCCCTAGATGATCTAGAAGCACACTGCTGTGGATAATTCAGCTGCCAGCAGTGCTTATCACTCCAGAAACAGCTCAATGTGTTTTCAGACATTACAGCCAAGAATTCCAGATCTACAGGCCTGAGTCTCTTCCTCCTGCCCTGAAGTGCTTCAGGAAATTCAGCAGTAAAACACAGCAGCCCTAAGCAATTAGACAACATGGCCTTGGACAGTAAAATGTTTCTAGAGGGAATATCAGCCTTAGGAGTCAAATGTGTGGTCTTGGGATGTTTCCACTGCCATCAGATCTGGTTGCAAAGACAGCAGAGAGATGTGAAAGCAGAGCCCCTGAGCTCTGTGCCCCTCCTCTTACCCAGGTCTGCACTGTGCACATCCTTCCCTCTCAGGATAACCAGGTTGGCAATGGAAGTGTTGAAGTGCAGGGCTTTGTTTGTGGAGGAGCCTGGGGGTGGTGGTTGTACCTGCCAATCAATGCCTTTGGAATTTGGGAAAAAAGAGACAGAAAACAAGTGAAT
Source organism: Alaudala cheleensis (assembly GCA_013398995.1). Lineage (NCBI taxonomy): Eukaryota > Metazoa > Chordata > Aves > Passeriformes > Alaudidae > Alaudala > Alaudala cheleensis. The sequence goes on along the minus strand of VWYE01027667.1, from coordinate 132,315 downwards.
GTTTGCTGAAGGTGCAGATGGGAACTATCACAGACACCACACTGGGGTTTGAGCTGCTGCACATGAATGAAGCTGCAATCACACAAGTCCCAGAGCAATCCACTGCTAATCCAGCAGGATTTGCCTGGCAGTCACTCTGCAGAGAAAATGGAGACCTGTTTCTATTCTTAGCAAGCCTCCAGCCCATTCCTTGCATAACTGGGAGCTGTGACTGGATTCTCCATGGGAGAGCTGAGCCTCATTTTTATGGGGAGAAGGTGCAAAAAGCAAAAGCAGAGCTCACCATGCAAGGAATGTTCCAAAGGAGTTATGTAAATTAAGTGCACAGCCACGAAGTGGCAGTTTGGTTTGTGTATTTTCAATAGCTACAATTAACTGAGATGTCTGGGAGCAGAGCAGGAGCAATCTGGGAGCTGCTGAGGGAATGGTGAAAGCAGCAGCTGGGGTTTTGTGGGGGCAAATTCCTGCTGAGGGCAGCAGCTCCTTCCTGAACTGAGTTCCACAAATCATCCAGCTTTATTCCATCTGCACAAATGAGTCAAAGAGTCTGGAGGTGAGTGAGGGGTGTTATTTACCTTCCTCCATGGGAGCATGAGCAATGAGGATCTGCCTGAGGTGCTTGGTGAGGCCAGGCCAGGTGAAGGTGCTGTAGGGCAGGGAGCTCTCAGGCATCTGGGGGATGTTCCTCAGGCCCAGCATCCTGAACTCGGGGTGTGGCACCAGGGCCTCCAACAAATCCCCTGAAAGGAGAAACCAGCTGCTCATTTCTGACAAAGATACTGCACAGGGCAGCTAAAATGGGAGAAGAGTGAGGAATGAGCAGAGATTTAGCCATGCAAACTTGCTGTGTGTTACTGAGTTCTATACAGGGTGTTAGTAACTCTGATTTTACAGTTTAGATCCAAATCTCAAGGACTCTCTCTGCACTCCAGACAGAGGTGGAAGTTTAATTTTACAAGCAATATGGGCAACCTTCTCTAATTCTCTCCAGGTGCAAATGCTGCATGTTGGTACCCAGTTGTCTGCTCACCCCTTCTGCCTGAGCAAAACTCAGAATCTCAGTTGGTCTGAGTTCATACAAACTTCTAACCCAAAGTGAAATGTGAAACTCAGTCCAAAATTACTGCCCTGCACAAATTTCCTCTGAAATGCAAACAGGTACAAGGGTGTCTGTGATCACTGGGAAAAGGAGAAACAGGGTTCTTTTGGTGAAGAATGAAACCAGAAGTTGGGGGTTCTATTTTTGACTCTGCTACAACATCAGGATCAGACTTTTAAATTGGTCTTTTCCTGTCTTAAAAGCTGGGATGTATCCAAGTCCTTGAGCAAGGGGAGTGAAGAACTCCAATTCCCAGCTGAGCTGACTGCAGAGAGGTGTGTGGATGTTTGGGATTTTGGTACCTAAAGGGTTCCTGCTGTAGCCTGAGCCCCCTCCTGCTGTGTGAGTGGGCTGGAAAACGCTGCCCAGCTGGTGGGCAATGACCTGATTGACATCCCTGAAGGAAATCTGTTTGATGTTCATCAGCTGGGCACAGATCTTGTGGATGACATCGTTCTCATGGACAAGGAGGGCATCTGCTGAGTGGTACAGATGTGACAGAGTCAAAACAGAGTTGTAGTTTTGAACAATGACCTGGAAGCAAACAAAAAAGCCACACACAAAGAAGAGTCAAACAACTGAATCCCTTTTTAGTTTATAATCCTCTGGCTCCTGCTGTTTCCTCAGTTATGATTTAGGAAGTGATTCATTTTCTTTGCCAGAGTGCAGAATGAGGTCAGGAGCTCAGAGCCTTTTCATGGAAAGAGGGCAAGACCTGTGAAAATCAGGTTATTCACACAAACCAGATCAACCTGGGAACTGATTATAATGCTGAGATGAGAGCATATCAGGAGATTTCTGGTTATATAACAGAGCTCCTTGTGAATCTGCATCACTTCAGCACTTAAACTATCAAGATTTTTTGGTGAGAATTCTTTAGCTGTGCCACTGAGCCACTTGAATATTTTCAGTGTAAAATGGACCCATTTTCTAGTTTATTTCTGATATATTTTTAAATATATTTTTAATCTATATTTTGATATTTCTGATATACATTTGTTTAAAAGTAACCAGTGATTATAAACTCCTAACTTGAATACAAACTATTATCAGATATTAAATATGACATTCACCTCCCCAGTGCCATAGGGCCAGATGACGTGGTTCAGCAGGAATGAGCTGGGAAAAGCATCTCTCAGGCACTGGGTGACAAAAGCTCCCAGGCCTGATCCTGTGCCCCCAGCCATGCTCATGATTGTGAAGAACCCTCCCAGCCTGTCACACTTCTCTGCTTCCTTCTGCACCAGCTCCATGATGGCTTCTTTGTGTCTGGGGCCATGAACTGAGTGACTGTGGGGTAACACAGAACAGCAACACGGGGCACAAAAACAACAGCAGAAAGGTGGAGTTATTCAGAAAGGAAATGTCACTTTTCACCACTCCTAGGGGAGTCTGAGCAGCTCATCAGCCCCCAGATCCCCTCAGGGGAATTCTGTTCCTACCCGTTGGCCCAGTTGTTCCCAGATCCTTGTTTCTGGCAGAAGTGGGAGTGGCTGCTGTACTTCCAGTGGCCAGAGCTGGCAGCCATGGACAAGGTGTGGCTGATCACTTTGGGCTCCATGTCAACCAGCACAGCCCGGGCAACAGGCACTGCACAGCAAGGACAACATCGGGGAAAATGTGTTAATTAATCAGGTGGGATGGATGGGTTTGGATGGGTACAACATTCCCAAGGTTATTCCTCTTCAGCCAAACTATTAATGGGACTACACAGAAAGGATCTGGCCATGCCCTGATTGCTGAATCATTTATTGTGCCAAAAACAAATCTGAACTGCAGAGAGGACATTTATGAAATGTGTTCTCTGTATTTAATGAAATAAACCATCTGATGTTTCTGGGGTGCTGAAATCAGACCCTGAGAGGGGAAAAAAAAGCCCTTTAAAGCTGTACCTCCAGACTCCTCCTCACAGAAGAACCTTTCCTTGCAGGACTCTTGGTAGGATTCATTCTCCTTCTTGGAGCAGAGCCCGTGGGTGCCACGGCTGTCACTGCAGAGAGCACTGAACACCTCGTGCCCAATCTGGTTCCCACACTGCCCAAGCTGCACTGTGACAATTGACATCCTCAATTCACTTGCTATTTAAGCCTGGAAAAGAAAATTATTTGTTTTCTCACTTCTGCTTGATAAAGCAGGATGGAAACAGGTAATGATAACTCAGGAGTTACAGGACTAGGATGCAAAATTGGAAATCTTAAGCCAGTTCAAAAACGTAGCTGTTTTCCAGTTGTGAACTGCACCAGGTCTGATGCCAGAGCCTGCTGAGGTGACAAAAGGATTCCCTGGAGAACTCCCCTTGTTTCCAGCACACAGAGCAAAGTGTTTGACTCCATCCCGGTACGTTTTGACATTTTCCCCACTCAGCATTTGACAGCAGCTCTGCTTTCTCACTTTCCTATTTTTTCACAGAAACAAGGTCAATTTTTTTATAAACCCTGTTGGTTATTCCGGGCTGCCGTTCCTCGCTCCCACCCCAGCGGTGCCGCAGCACTGCTGTACTTGGCTGGCTGCCCGTGCCTGGTTCTGCAGGCAGGTACGAGCTCAGAGCCATTCCCGGGCCGGATTCCTGCGCTGCCCGCCCCGGGCCAAGCCGGTGTCACCAGGAGACCGAGTCACCCCTCACGCACAAAAGGAATAAATGTGTGAATTATTCTCAGGAAAGACTCATGCCCAAAGCGTACGATACAGACCCTCCCGTGCCCGATTCTCTCCGCGGAGAGCCCCGCTCGGGTCTCCACGGCCACAGAACCCCCTCAGGGCCGATCTCCCCCTCAGGGACCACCGCCATGTTCCTGCCGCTGCCTGCCCTCACGCCGCTCGGTCCCGAGCCCCGTTCCCGAGCCTTTCCCCTCACAGCCCGTGCTGGGATCCCGCTCTGGCTCGGGGTGCCGCTTCCCCCCTCAGGGCTCACCTCATCCCCGCCTCGCCTTCGAACCGCCCGCCTTGCGCAGGCGCGGAGCGGCTCCGGGCAGGGGCAGGGCGCTCCCTCCCGCGGCGGCTTCACCGCGAGCTCTGCGCACGCGCAGCCAGCGNGCCCGCGCTGCCCCGGGACCTCCGCGCCCGGAGCCGCTCGGGGCTCGTCCCCGCTGAAGTTGGGCGTTGGGAATCCCGGCACAAGCGCCGCAGCGAGGGGTTTTTATTTTAATGATTTCTTTCTTGTCACATGTCGGAACGTCAGTGCAGAAATGCCGATCGTTCTGGAGCCGTGTAAAGGCGCTGCTCTCGCGCCAAAATGAAAAGCTGAGGTTTAAAACGCTGCGTTAGGCGGGTCAGAGGCTGCTCGCATCCCGTGCTTTCGGCAGCGCTGCTCCTGCTAATGGGCACTTTGCAGCTCGTTATGTTCGTCTAGATCCTGTCAGAGCTTTGCGGGGATTTTATTGCATCATCTCTGTGTTTTTCTAGATCGTTTGTTGCTTTTCGATATTGTTTTGCAAATTAACCCTTTGCTGTTGCTCAAACTGCCACTGCGTTTGTTTTCTGCTCTTTAAATACTGATGACAGTGTTGGCGTCTTTGAGATCACGGAATTGTGGAACGGGTTGGGTTGGAATGGACTTTAAAGATCATCTCAGGCCATGGGCAGGGACATCTTCCACTGCCCCAGCTTGCTCCAGGCCCTGTCCTTGGACATTTCCAGGGATGGGGCAGCCACAGCTTCTCTGAGCACCCTGTGCCAGGGTCTCCCCAAAGGCAGAATTTCCCCCTAATATCTGATCTAAACCTCAAAGTCCCTTCCATATTTGCTGTAGATTCCCTCCAGGTAATTCCCCTCAGGAGATGAGCAGATATTCTGTTACCCTTACAAAAATAAGTTGTACAGACGCTGTTTGACAGCTGAAGGCTTGAAACCTTCCCAATCTGCAGGGAAAGCTCTGTCTGTCCCCTCAATAATCAATAAAACATTTGGCTTTGGGAAAGGTGGCTTGCATCAGCCAGGCAGTGCTGCCAAGAACAGGTTCTGAGCGAGGTGGCAAGAAAGTTGAGTTTGTTCTCTCTTGTGTTCCTGTAATTCGGTCCCAGGGAACAATTAAACCATTGTGGGCTCTAAAACCTTGTTATGGACATTGGCAACCTTGGTCGGTTCTCAGGTGCCTTTTGGCAAACAGATAAAGGAGGGTGAGAATGGGCTCGAGAGGAAAACAACCCAAGGGCAGGAATTGTAAGGGCAGGGAAGGAGGGGAACATCAGGAAGGACATTCCAGTGGAAGTTCTCTCCACTGGGTGTGTGTCCTGCAAGGGATGAGCCAGAGGAGTGGAGATCAAGGAGTGTGTTGTCAAATTTCTGGTGTTAGTCCCTGGTATCTCCCAAAATCTGTGAATCCAGGAGGAGCCCAGACAGCTCAGGCATGGCTTTGAGTAGGCACAGCCATCCTGGAAAACCTGCAGCCTTGTTCAAAAGGAGTTTCCTCAAAAGCCATGTGGTTGTTTGCACTAATTATTATGGTCAAAAAAACCCTCAGCCTTAATTTAGGTGTTTGTAATAAAGGAAACAATGTATGGGCTGAAGGGCTGGTGGCTTCCCAGAGCCTCTCTTGGTGTTGGGAATGAGAAGAAACCCTGAAAAAATGCCAGGATGGTATCTGAAGTGAATTTTGGTTAAATGAATACTGAGAATGAAACCCAAAGTTCACAGGAGCAAGAGCAGCACATGTGAACTTTGCCAGAAGCATTGGGTAACAGGAGGAGTTGCTCTGGGAACTGAGGGGTGTTTATGCTCTGGGTTGAATTTTTAAAAATTCATTTGTTGGCATCTGAGAGTGGGGTCAAGGGCAGCTCCAGTGGCTTTTATTGTGAAACATGTCAATAAGTTGGATTTCTCTAATAAATGTCAACAGGGGGACATGAGCTGGCAGCTCCCTGAGCTGGAAACAAACCTGGTCTTTTGGACTCCTTAATTGCCTGTGGTGTCAGTAGGTGGATCCAAGAGTTAAATTCCCCTTCAGTTCACCCAAAATAAACCAGCCTCTGTAAACTTTAACGTTGAAATGGTCTGGAAAATGTTGAAAGTTTCAAGTTTTCTTTGGTTAGTGTTTTCACTTGGATAATATTTTAAAATGCACTCCTTGCCTTGGGCTGATTTTTGCAGATGTCAGTGGGTTTTCTGCTGCTTCTCTGCATTTCACAGGTCACTCAGTGTATTTATATTCACTCTGGAGGTCCCAGGCTGTTCACCAGGAACTCACAGTTGTTATTTTGTGTCCATATTTTTAAAAATAAGAATGTGACAGTGCAGCCTGAAGCTCACTAGCAGCTTGCCCATGACATTCTATTTGTATTCATTCCAGCTGTCTGCTGCCTTTGCACTTCTTTGGCCATGGAGAGCCACAGACAGAGGGAAGGGATCAGGTTAAAAATTCTTTGAGGAGAGTATCTCTTCAGAATTAAACCACATTCCTTAATGGGGACTGGTTCTGGTGCTGAAGTGCAGGAACTTCTTCAGTGCTGGTTATTGGTCAGGAAATGTGGTTCACACCAGAGTAAAGCTGAATTCTTCCATCATAATTGGGATTTGACTTCCCAATCTAAATTAATAAAACTTTCTCAGTAGATTGTTTGTTTCTAGTGCAGATGAGTTCATCTTTATTATTGGTCCAATTTGCACAGTACTGCAGTGGGACTCCAAATTTTCTGTGTAAGATGAATTTTAAAGAAAATTGCAGTACCTAAATGTTTTCCAAGTTCACTTGGGGGTGTGAAATTGTACCTGTGATATTTAAGTTATTCAATAACAATGCAGCCAGGTAAGGCAGTGGTTCTGTGTTAGAGACACATGGCACTACTGCAAATCTGGCACAGAATTTAGTAGATTTTTTGTTTTCTGCTGATATTTTTTTTATTCCTGACCTATTTAATTATAGAGAGATTTTGTCTTTTCAAACATAAAAAGTTGCAAACCACATCAGTGCATTTATTTTAATGCTTTCCTTTACCTAATTAATCATTTTTTCTACCCCTTTCATCCTCAGGGTCAATTAAGTGAGAGCATGGACCATGGAGGAGTTGGCCAATATGACCTGTAAGTTGCTGCTAGAAAATATTCTGTATCATTCATGCCAACCACATATAACTTCTGATTTTGTTACATTGTTAAGGTAAATAGAAAACTTTCTCATTCTGGTTCCAATTGGAGTCGTTTTTAGATGCTTCACTATTTCCTCACATTAACATTTGTCAATTGTACCTTGCAATAAAACAATAATAATAAAAATAATTCTGGTGAAAGCTGCTGTTTGTCTTTTGATCCTTGTTTCTCCTAACAAATCTCTTGCCTTTAAATAATATTTGTAATATGGATATAAAGAAATACCCGAGTCAGTTTGAGATTTGCATCCTCTAAACTTAATCCTGGTGTGATGCAGAGATGTATTGTGCATTAAATTGAAGGGGTTTGGAGGAAATCTTGTGCTCTAAACCCCAAAATATGCAGGTAACCTCAGTGCAGGTGCAGCTTTGCACACAACAACCACTTCCTGCTGCTGGGAGCTCTGCACCTCTCCCAGCCTGTCACTCTGCAGGGAGTCAATGCTTTCACTTGCCCAGCTCTCAGCACCAGGTGGTCTCAGAGCCTTGTTGTGCTTCTCTGCAGAGGGATGGAGCATTGTGAGAAGTTTGAGATCTCAGAGACCAGTGTGAACAGAGGCCCTGAGAAGATCCGGCCCGAGTGCTTCGAGCTGCTGCGTGTGCTGGGCAAGGGCGGCTACGGCAAGGTCAGGCACCCCAGCCCCAGCCCTGCACACACCCCCTGGGCTAACCCTGACCCTTTGCTCTCATTTCCCCCTCTCTGAAAAGCCAGGGAATGGGGCAGAACCAAGCCCAGCTGCCAAGGTTGGTGTTGTGGCACCCAGATCCTCACGCGCTGGAAGCAGCATCCCAAATTCTGCACCCAGTCTCTGCCTCTTGCCTTGTGGCTTGTTCTTGATCTCCCCTCTCTCTCTCATGCACAGCTTTGCTGTTTATCTTGTGGCAGTTAATGCAGCTGAAAAATGTGATTGTCACTGTGTTGGTGTTGTTTAGGTGTTCCAAGTACGAAAAGTAACCGGAGCAAACACCGGGAAGATATTTGCCATGAAAGTTCTTAAAAAGGTAACCTGAATTTCACTACTCTGGATCTAAAAATAATAACTCTATCCCTCCATTTACCTTTTAGAATTATCTAATGATTTAGATAGAAGATTTTACAATCTAAAAATAAATTCTAGGATATATACAGTTTTTACTCAGATCCAGTTGGAATTAGAATTAAACTTCAGAATTCTTCTGCCTGGGTTGTTCTCAGCAGCTCATTTAAATAGGTCAGGAGGTCCTTTCTAACCTAAATTATTGTGTCATTCTATGAAATAAAGACTTAAACTTCTGCAAGAAAAGTTTAAGTCTTCTCTTATGTAGATATTGTGGTGAAATGAAATTTTTTAATGCTGTTGTTGACTCATATGTAGTGTTGTGATTTAAAAAACTCAGAATTGAACTCAAAGTCTGCCTTGTTCAGCCTGTTGTGTGCTCACATATCCCTGCTTTTTGCAGGCAATGATTGTAAGGAATGCCAAGGATACAGCTCACACGAAAGCAGAGAGGAATATACTGGAGGAAGTGAAACATCCCTTCATTGTAGACTTAATTTATGCCTTTCAGACTGGTGGAAAACTCTACCTCATCCTTGAGTATCTCAGTGGTCAGTATATGACATTCTTTTAGCTCCTCCTTGGGGTCTTACACAATCAAGAATTGGGGGTTCTTACCCTGTAACAAAAGGTCAGTTAATGATGGCTTGGTGTCTGAAACTGAAACAGATTTGTATTAAAAATACCTAAAAGAATATTAATAAACTTTCTAATTCCATACAACAGAGGAATGAAACATAAACCAGTTGTTTTTCATGACAATACAGGAGAGAAGGTGTCTTAAGACTTTTCCTTGCTCTAGATTTGTCATTTTTGTGTGTTCTTTGCAATCCTACAGAGTTACCTGAGGGTTTATTCCTTGCAGGTTCTTTGTGACAGAAGAAAGTGTCACCTTTATTTCATGGTTAGGGAAACAGATTAGACTCTATTTTTTCAAGGTGTAACAACAAAAACTAGGGGCAGAAATGCTGTTACTTTTAAAATGCTGATTTCTTCAGGCTGCTGGAATCCTGAGGGTAACAGAATAGTGGCTGAGTTGTTTTTCTGTGAAACAGCCTGTTGTACAGCAGGCAGAAATACCTGTTGCTTATAGCTTTCCTAGAAAACAGACTTCTGACTGACTTCAAATGATACTTTTAATTGAGTACCATCTATTTTTTCTCCTGACAGGAGGAGAACTATTTATGCAGTTAGAGAGAGAAGGGATATTTATGGAAGACACAGCTTGGTAAGCAAAGCTATTTTTGTAAATTAATAGTTTGGGGTTTTTTTCCAAGTGCTTAAACTATATTTAACTACTCATTCATTTCAGAGTGCAGTGAAAGAGCAGTTCAGTGGGTTTGGGGAGGGTGTCAATGTTCTTGATCTCCCAGTTTTGTGCTGTCCTCACCAGTTTGTGCTGGTGGAACTCCAATTTAAAAAAAAGAGGAGGTTCCACTGCTGGCTGCTCAGTGAGGCTCTGTGCACAGGGCTGTGGTCAAGGTGTGAGGGTTGAAAACTGTGTAAGAACTTGCTTAAGATGCTCTGCCTGATTGAATCTGTCTGATTTTGTTTCCTTTCAGCTTTTACTTGGCAGAAATCTCAATGGCACTGGGGCACTTGCATCAGAAAGGAATCATCTACCGGGATCTGAAGCCAGAAAATATCATGCTCAATCATCAAGGTAGAACTCAGTAATGAGTCAGGCTGCAAACAATCCTCCCAAAGCTCACAACACCTCACTTTTAGGGGAATCTCCTTAGGACAGTGGCTGGGTTGTAAGTGAAGAGCTCCCAGAGCTAATTGCCCTCAAACACTGATTCCTTGCTTTAATAGGTCACAGCAAACTCAAGTTCCATGTTTTGAGGGGTTGATTTGCCTTTTCTGCACCTCTGGATTTTGTTTTTTTCCTTCTGCTGGATCATTGTGAAGTAGAACCTCTGGGATTTCAGTCAGTGGGGATGGCTGATGGTAGGAGAGGCACTTTTGGGCAGGAGGCCAAATCATCTGTGGCTGCAGTGACTTAGCCAGAGCTGACACTTGCCACTGCCAGCAGTTTCAGTTTCTGATTGCACTGTTCCAGTGACTGTGTGACACTGATTAGTCTGGCAATTGTAGCACCCAGAATCTCCAGGTTTTCCTAAACAACTTATTTCCTTAGTCTGAGTCTTCGTGCTGAATTATTCAGAGCACTTTACAGCTTGTTAAAGATCGTTCTGTGAATTTTGAAGCAAGCAGTAAAATTCAGTACACTTGTTTTTTAGCTGAATGATGCTCTACAGTCTTTATGTTTAAATAAATTTGTCTGTATTTGAATTCATTTTGGTAGTTTGTCAAGTGACAGCATTTGGTTTTCTCTGTGATTACCTTGTTCTATTTTCTGTCTATTCATTGTCAGACCATATGTGGAAGTAATTCAGAGTAATTACATATTAAAGATCCCTAATTTTTTCTCAACGTTACTTCTACAAAAGGCAGAATTCTGACAAGTCTTCAATGTGATCTGTTTAATTTCAGGTCATGTCAAACTGACTGACTTCGGGTTGTGTAAAGAATCCATTCATGATGGGACAGTCACACACACATTCTGTGGAACCATTGAATACATGTGAGCTGCACCATGAAATACAAAAGTACTGCTCTGCTCTGGGGGGAATGGCTGTGCCTTGCCTTTTTTAACTGCTGGTTCATGTCACTTAGGACAACTTGACTTGAGAAATGGGGTTTTGTTTGAAAACTAGCAGTCCCAATTAGTATTAAGCTCATTAAAACGTCAATATTTTTGCTTTTTCTGCTTATAGGGCCCCTGAAATCTTGATGAGGAGTGGGCATAACCGTGCTGTGGACTGGTGGAGTTTGGGGGCATTAATGTATGACATGCTGACTGGAGCAGTAGGTGCACACTTATAATTGCATGTATTTCCCTTTGTAGCTGTCCTGCTTCCCTGTACCCTAACTCAGTTGCATGTAAAAATACCTATATTGCATATATATAATATATAGTGCAAGTAAAAAAGAATCAAAAATCAGCTCTCAAGTCTGACTACAGACATGAGCTGCCTTTATCCAAACAGTGCCTGTTTGCAGAAATTTTACCTGCTTTATAAATGACTGAAGTGAGTTCTGTGTACACAAAGATCTGAACAAGTCCTGTTTCTCCTCCTGTTTCATTGGTGCTTTCCAGCCTCCTTTCACTGGGGAGAACAGAAAGAAAACAATTGACAAGATTCTCAAGTGTAAACTCAACTTGCCTCCCTACCTCACACAAGAAGCCAGAGATCTGCTTAAAAAGGTAGAATTTTAATGACATGTCTATAGAAAATAGAAATATAATATCGCTGTGACTGTTCAGTTCAAGGTTTATTATTTATATTTATATTTATTATAAATACTGGTTTATTACTGATGAAGTCACTTCTTTGCTGAGTGGTACAGAAAGTGATTTCCCTTGAAAACACAACTGTTTTCAAGTGAATGCAGATTTTTCTGATTGTTCTCTATTTAGTCTGCACAGTTCTCATTGAAATGATGATTCATGGCAGAACCAGGCTGGCTATAACAGCATAACTAATCCTGCTTTTTTGGATGTTATTTCTCATCCAGCTGCTAAAAAGAAATGCTGCCTCACGTCTGGGAGCTGGTCCTGGAGATGCTGGAGAAGTTCAGGTAACTTGAACTTAACTTGAGACTTCTTAAATTATCTCATTGAAAATAAACCAGCTCTGAAGGTACCTCAGGGAAGGAGAGTGTGTGGCTTGAAGGGTTTTGAGCAGAAAGGCAGCCACATGTGACAGCTCATCAAAACCTGGAGTCTTTAAGGCTTAACAAAAGCAGCTGTCTACCTATTTGATAACTTGAGGTTGTGAAAAGAACTTCTATTCTTTAGCTCTGCCTTGCAGTAGATCTTTTCTAGTAGTTGCACAATGCTGATTGTGCAGCCCTGGAGGGGTGAGGGTTCTCTCAGCAACCTGATGAGAAACCTGCCAACCTTGTACTAGTGCAGCTCCTTGAAGGGAGAAGTGTGGCACTGCAGCTTGAGTTTGTTTCTGTGGTCATATTGGCCTCCATATTCCACAGTTCAGCTCATTTATCATTAATGCAGTGTTCTGTCATGATTTAACTTCTAAAGCTGGAAAAGGCAGAGGTATTTTGTAAACTGGCTTTTTCTAACACTTCCATGGAAGTGGGGATGTGTTGTCTGATTGGAGTTGTGCTCTCAATGCTCAGCTCTTACAACTTCTCTGAACCAGTGCTGCAGAATATCCTGCACTAAACCAAATGTGATTTTGGACAGAACATGTGAATGTGAAGCTCTGGGGGCAGGTCTGACTGTGCTGTTGTCCCTCCTGCAGGCTCATGCCTTCTTCAGACACATCAACTGGGACGAGCTGCTGGCACGCAAGGTGGAACCTCCCTTTAAACCCTTATTGGTATGTACTGGGAATGCTGGGAGAGAGACATTCCCTCTGTGCCTTCAGCAAAGCTCTTCATGAAACACAGAAATGTTCACTTGACAAACTGGAGTGCCACTGATTGCTGGTACTGGAGTTAGATCAGCTCAGGGGACAGATTCACTCTCAATTAAAGCTGGCAGATCTGATCTAGCACCTGATCTGCTTCANTCAGGTCATGTCAAACTGACTGACTTCGGGTTGTGTAAAGAATCCATTCATGATGGGACAGTCACACACACATTCTGTGGAACCATTGAATACATGTGAGCTGCACCATGAAATACAAAATTATTGCTCTGCACTGGGGGGAATGGCTGTGCTTTGCCTTTTTTAACTGCTGGTTCATGTCACTTAGGACAACTTGACTTGAGAAATGGGGTTTTGTTTGAAAACTAGCAGTCCCAATTAGTATTAAGCTCATTAGAACTTCAATATTTTTGCTTTTTCTGCTTATAGGGCCCCTGAAATCTTGATGAGGAGTGGGCATAACCGTGCTGTGGACTGGTGGAGTTTGGGGGCATTAATGTATGACATGCTGACTGGAGCAGTAGGTGCACACTTATAATTGCATGTATTTCCCTTTGTAGCTGTCCTGCTTCCCTGTACCCTAACTCAGCTGCATGTAAAAATACCTATATTGCATATACATAATATATAGTGCAAGTAAAAAACAACCAAAAATCAGCTCTCAAGTCTGACTACAGACATGAGCTGCCTTTATCCAAACAGTGCCTGTTTGCAGAAATTTTACCTGCTTTATAAATGACTGAAGTGAGTTCTGTGTACACAAAGATCTGAACAAGTCCTGTTTCTCCTCCTGTTTCATTGGTGCTTTCCAGCCTCCTTTCACTGGGGAGAACAGAAAGAAAACAATTGACAAGATTCTCAAGTGTAAACTCAACTTGCCTCCCTACCTCACACAAGAAGCCAGAGATCTGCTTAAAAAGGTAGAATTTTAATGACATGTCTATAGAAAATAGAAATATAATATCGCTGTGACTGTTCAGTTCAAGGTTTATTATTTATATTTATATTTATTATAAATACTGGTTTATTACTGATGAAGTCACTTCTTTGCTGAGTGGTACAGAAAGTGATTTCCCTTGAAAACACAACTGTTTTCAAGTGAATGCAGATTTTTCTGATTGTTCTCTATTTAGTCTGCACAGTTCTCATTGAAATGATGATTCATGGCAGCACCAGGCTGGCTATAACAGCATAACTAATCCTGCTTTTTTGGATGTTATTTCTCATCCAGCTGCTAAAAAGAAATGCTGCCTCACGTCTGGGAGCTGGTCCTGGAGATGCTGGAGAAGTTCAGGTAACTTGAACTTAACTTGAGACTTCTTAAATTAGCTCATTGAAAATAAACCAGCTCTGAAGGTACCTCAGGGAAGGAGAGTGTGTGGCTTGAAGGGTTTTGAGCAGAAAGGCAGCCACATGTGACAGCTCATCAAAACCTGGAGTCTTTAAGGCTTAACAAAAGCAGCTGTCTACCTATTTGATAACTTGAGGTTGTGAAAAGAACTTCTATTCTTTAGCTCTGCCTTGCAGTAGATCTTTTCCAATAGTTGCACAATGCTAATTGTGCAGCCCTGGAGGGGGGTGAGGGTTCTCTCAGCAGCCTGATGAAAAACCTGCCAACCTTGTATTAGTGCAGCTCCTTGAAGGGAGAAGTGTGGCACTGCAGCTTGAGTTTGTTTCTGTGGTCATATTGGCCTCCATATTCCACAGTTCAGCTCATTTATCATTAATGCAGTGTTCTGTCATGATTTAACTTCTAAAGCTGGAAAAGGCAGAGGTATTTTGTAAACTGGCTTTTTCTAACACTTCCATGGAAGTGGGGATGTGTTGTCTGATTGGAGTTGTGCTCTCAATGCTCAGCTCTTACAACTTCTCTGAACCAGTGCTGCAGAATATCCTGCACTAAACCAAATGTGATTTTGGACAGAACATGTGAATGTGAAGCTCTGGGGGCAGGTCTGACTGTGCTGTTGTCCCTCCTGCAGGCTCATGCCTTCTTCAGACACATCAACTGGGACGAGCTGCTGGCACGCAAGGTGGAACCTCCCTTTAAACCCTTATTGGTATGTACTGGGAATGCTGGGAGAGAGACATTCCCTCTGTGCCTTCAGCAAAGCTCTTCATGAAACACAGAAATGTTCACTTGACAATCTGGAGTGCCACTGATTGCTGGTACTGGAGTTAGATCAGCTCAGGGGACAGATTCACTCTCAATTAAAGCTGGCAGATCTGATCTAGCACCTGATCTGCTTCAGTCTGAACTCCTCCTGCTCTGACCCCCAGGTTAAACAGAAGTGCAGTTCACTCTGAGATCAGCTTCTAAACCCTCTAAGTCAGCACTTAGTTTCAACTAGATAGAGTTGCTAAGCAAAAGTAAATGAAGTCACCTAATTAAGCATTTTCTGTGGTTGCTTATTAATCTTTACAGTGCATTATAAGCAGTAGTTAGAGTTTACCTCAAACCAATGATGTGATGAGCAAGTTTTTATTATCCCATCTTCTATCTGGATGTTTTTTCCCTCTGGGTACAGTCAGCTCCAGCAGCTGTGGGTATTGCCACCTCTGTAATTCCCAGCTACTAAAATTCTCACTTAAAACTGCCTTAAGCATCACTAATGCCAAGCATTCCACAGCATGGGGGCTCCAGATCTTTTTCTCCCTCATCCTTTGGAATGAAATTCAGAAAGACTCAAGACTGATATTTCCAAATATTTACCTGAAGATGGTTTTGGGTTTTTCTGTCAGTAACAGTTTTATGGAAGTTTCTTCTATAAACCAGATGGTTTTTCAACTTGTTGCCTCCATGAAGGCCTGCACAAATGAATAGCTGCTGCCTTTCCAGAGACTCATGGGAATAAAGAAGGGATTTTAGAATTACTGTTGTTCTTTGAGCAAATGAACCAATATTCCTCATAATCACTTATTCCAGAGTTGTCCTCTATCCCTCAGACTATAAACCCTTCTGTATCTGCAAAACTGGGACAAAACTTACCTGGAGAGGCCTCCAAAAACTAAACAGTTGCAACTCTTCTATACTGGTTGTGACAAGGGCTAAACTTGCAAGAAACTGCCATTGTATTTCTAAAAGTTTTTTGTTTGTAATTTGAGACTTTAATTTTTTTTTTTTAATAAGGCATCTTCTTAATTTGTGTTCCTTTTTGATCCATAATTGTTGCCCCCTCCCCCTTGCCTTTATTTCTCAGTGTCAGTGCCCATAGTGACCTGCCAGTGGCAGCGACAGGATTCCTGCAGCAGAGCTCTGCCAAAACCCCATGGGATGAACTCCTCCAGAGGCTGCACTGCTCTCCGCTGAGCCCCTGGGTTCATGTCTGTCATATAAACCCTTACCCATTTTGTTTTTGCAAAGCAATCTGAAGAGGATGTGAGCCAGTTTGATTCAAAGTTTACACGTCAGACACCTGTTGATAGCCCAGATGACTCAACCCTCAGTGAAAGTGCCAACCAGGTCTTTCTGGTGAGTGAGCTGTGCAGAGGGGGGTTTGCTGCTGGAAGTGGGGGCATTGCAGCTGAATTCATTCCACTGATACCTTGAAGCAAACTGTCCCAACTAAACCCAAATGTTTAAAGGCTTTGAAAATAGTTTGGTTATTGATGACTTTTTCCTTGTGGAATATCAGCATTCTGATTCACAGTTGCACTGTGAACCCTGCACGTGGCACTGCTGTCACAGCCATGCAGAGACAAAATTCATTAAATTCAGTGTGCCTGTGTGAATCTGTGATCTGAGGAGGAATAGCTGGGGTGTGGCAACTCCCTGAATTCCCAGTTTGCTTCAAGGAGTGAGCAAGGGCTCCTCTGTCTCTTCTTTTAATACTTTTCCTATAATACTCAGATTTTCACAGCTGCACAAGTGCTCCTGAATGCAGAGCTTGCCTGTGAGTTGCAGTGCCTCTCTCCTGTTTTGCAGGGTTTTACCTATGTGGCTCCATCTGTACTTGAAAGTGTAAAAGAGAAGTTTTCTTTTGAACCAAAAATTCGATCACCTCGCAGATTCATAGGTAGCCCTAGGACACCAGTCAGGTATTTATGTTCTTTTTCTTCTTACACACTTTTTGACAAGTAGTTGAAGCACTAGAAATAAAAAATGCAGCCTTGCTTGTGAGTAAGCCCAGCATTTCCATTAGAAGTGATTCTGGTTTATAAAGCACATGATTAAAGACAAATCTTGTGGTGTTGGGCAGCACATGAAGTTGTGATTTGTTGCTTTTCAGTGCTGGTACAGCCTCAGAGTGGTGACTTTGATACAGCTAAAACTGTTTCAGAACATCCTAAGCACTAAAGAATTGTGTTAGCACAGAAAAACCCTTCTGCAATCACCTCCAAATGAGAGAATTTGATAAGAAACCTGACATGGAAATTTCCCAAACTCCTGGAAGTGGAAGGAGGAATTAGAATTGCTTCTCCTTAGGGATTTGAGTGCAGTTTCCTGCAGAGTTAAGGGCTATACCTTGGTGCTGTGTGTGTGTCTGATTTCTGTATTTCTTGTTTTAAAGCCCTGTCAAGTTTTCCCCTGGCGAGTTCTGGGGAAGAGGTGCTTCAGCTGGTGCATCCACCACGCAGCCACCTGTGGAATACCCCATGGAGACCAGTGGGATAGAGCAGATGGATGTGACAGTGTGTGGAGAGGCTTCTGCCCCACTTCCAATCCGGCAGCCAAACTCGGGGCCCTACAAGAAGCAGGCTTTCCCCATGATCTCCAAACGGCCCGAGCACCTGCGCATGAACCTATGACAGCACCACCCCTGGCAGCCTGGGCAGCTGCACAACCAAGAGAAGGACATGAGCCCCCTGGGAGCTGAGATTTGAGGGCTTGCTTGGTTCACTTTTAACAAGTGACAGTTATCAAAGAGTCGGTCGTTGCACAGAGAGACTTGGAAAAGCAAAGAAAAAACGGATTTTTTTTTTCCTGTCAATCAATGGTGCATAAAACAAAAAAACAAACTTTAGCAAATGGTATTGCAGAACTCTAGGCACATCATCTTACTGATTCCAGTGACATCTTCTCACCTTGTCAAGGATCTTTCAGCTTGAGAGCTCGAGACTGACAGTATTAAGGGGCAGGATGTTGCTTCAGAATCACTGGTGGAGTGGTGAATGTGTCCAGGAGGGTTGGCCCTTTCACTAGGCAGAGTTTGGAATGCCTGCAGGCTTGCAGCTGAGGGCTAATTAGCATGCAAGCTTCGTTAAGCTGTTTCCTACAATGGGGTGGAATCAAAGAGGAAAGCTAAACTTAATTGGTGTTTCACATTCAAAACGTAATNAAAGGCAAACTTAATTGGTTGCTGTGAAGAAAGTTCAAGGCTCTAGTTCTGATTCTCCTCCTCATGAACCAATCAATAAATGAATCACTCACTGACCAGCCTGGCAGTGTGGGCTGGGACAGAACTGTTTCCCTGCTTCCCCAGCTGAAATTCCCTGTTTGTTCCTGCAAAGACAAATGGATTGAATCAAACAGCAGTGCTGCTATGTTCTAGGCTTAACTGGAAGCCATGGGCTCACACATGTCCTGCTTATTTCATGCCTGTCCTCAGCAGACATTTCACTGGGACACTTCACTTTTGGACACGCTGGTCCTCAGCTGGGCAGCTCAGATTCTTACCCACAGAGAGATCAACAGTGAGCAGAACACAAGGTCAGTAGAAATCTCTAGGAAGTACCACAGGAAACACAGACAAATCCTCCAGAGTATAAGGAAATAAATATTTTTGTAACCAGTGGGTAAGAATTTGAGGTTTTTTTAAATTATTATTATTATTAATAATGAAATTTTGCTTATGGTAGTTCCCTGCCATTACACATTTCTAAATTTATCAACATTTTTCTTTTCTATGCTGGGGCAATAAATTTGCTGATTGTATGAGAAAAGTGTTCAATGGCCTTTCAGTGAATGTCTTCCACAGCGGGTCAGAACTTTAGCAAAACTTCGAATTTAGCAAACATGTTCTTAAGGACACTATTTATGTTTTTAAAATTGTCACGATATCTGTACAACTGACTTCCAGGTACAAAGAATAAAATAAAGGTAAAACTTTACCTTAACTTTAAATACTTCCTGCCTTAAAGAGAAAGCATTTCCATGAGCATAGCTGGTGAAAGGGTTCCTATCTGCAGAGCTTTACCCTAGATTAGAGTGTGGGTGGTGTGTGCGTGTGTGTGGAGATGATCATGCAGCTGCATACAAGTCCTGTCACTTTTTGCCTGCCACACCTTGCATTATCTTTTAGTCAAACTGTGCAAAGTCTACTTCTGGTGTTTCACAACAAGTAGGGTTTTTTTTTTTTTTAAATTCTAGATTCTGCTTACTCTGTGGATACTGAATCTTTTTTGAGCCATAGGATCCAAGCCATAAAAACTCTCTGGAAGCATTGAATGCGATCACAGGCAGAAGGATTCAGAGATGCTAGCAAAGAACCAACACAGAAAAATGGTTATGATTCAGCAAAAATTAGGTTGGTTTTTTTTTAAACTTCCTGATAAGCCTTTTGTTGAAAAATACAGAAATTTTTTCTTTTAGTTTGAGCAGGAAAATCAAGTTACCTTACAGTGAGGTACTGGAAGCTGCCACTGTTCAGCTGGGGACGTGGCCACGGGTGGTTTTTGTGGAACCAAAATCCAGGTGTGCTCAGGAGTGTTTGCACTCTGTGTCTGCAAACACACAGCACCTGGACTTTCCTGACATTCACTGAGGAAAAAGGAACTTGGTTAAAAACAACAACAAAAAAAAACTGTTTAGAGGCTGATCTCTCTTGGTCCTGGTTACAGTTGCTTTTTTTGCTTGGACACAGAATTGTCCAGAATTGGGTTTCATGGCTGGCAAGAATGGCAAGAGTTGTTTGTCTGAGTTCACTGATCAATTCCAAACCCATCCCATGGGTTTTTCCAAGGAAATCCCATGGCCTGGCAACGTTTCAAGCCCGTAGATTGTAAGTTGAATTCCCTACCAGAACTGTGAAACTTTGGGAGTGTGACTCAGACAGCAAGCACACACTATGCAATATGGTTTATCCTGTATTTATTTGTAAAAATATCAGACATAGATCCTCTATATATATATATAATAGTGTCAAAATTACTAGTTGTGAACTAAGGGGAGTGGAGTTCTAGCTCCTGTCTGGCTATTTCAGATAAGTGCAGAATGCATTGAATATTGGAGAGCTTAACAAGTGCTTTCTTTTGTTCATTTAAAAATGTCTTAAATTTTTCATTAGAGTATAGAATCTTATTTTTTTTATTTTGTACAAGCTGCGCTTTTTTAATTATAATCACTGAAAAATTCACTATAATTTGATTTTATAGGATTTTTGTAGCATTACAAAAATATAGTAAAACTGAGGTTAATACCTGTCGTGGCTAACCATATAAAAGTATTAAATCTTAAACTTGAACAAAAGTCATATTTTTTTTTACTAGATGTTCAATAGGGAACTATTTTGTTCTGCAGGTCATTATCAAGAAAAGGTTTCTAGGTCAGCTGTGTTACCAGCAGTTTTTCTTTTTCCCATTTGATGCAGAAGCAATTCTGGTATGAGATATTCAGAATTCCATCCTTTTTCTCTGTGGGAGTGATGCATTCATTTGACGCCATTCGTGTACTAAATTGTAATTTTGGGAATGCTGGAATAATTCCTACCAAGACTGTCTTAATTGTGCCATCTGACATTTGAATGTCATCCTGGTATTAGCTCATAATAAAAGATCAAAATCAACGAGTCAGTTGTTCTCTTGAATATCCCTTGTTTTTGTTTTGCCTGGTTGTTTCAAAGCTGAAAACAACAAGAACATTTCATATTTAACTGCACTCTGAGTGTACAGGTGAAGTTTATTTTGGGTCTGTAATCAATATTAACTCCCAACAACTCCAATAACAACTCCCAATGCAAAAAGTGCATCAAACATTGAGGAGGTTGGTTTTTAGGGCAGATGTTGGGGGTTTGGTTGGTTTATTTAAATTCTGTCCCTCCAGCAGGCTCCTTGCTGCTTCATTTGCCCAGTTCAGACTGAAATCCTTTATCCAAAGGAGAAATCATGAAGAAAAGGTAAATCACTTGAATATTTTCCCTGCAGATCCTTGTGTGCAGGTGCCAAATATGAACTTGTCCAGTTGTTCCCTTCCAGAATAAATCCATCTGTAGCTGTAAGAAGACCCCTGAGCTGCCCTGGCACAAAGGTAAATCCCCCTCCTGGTGTTCCTCTCTCAGGGTTCACTGCAACTAAATATCCTCAAGAGCTAAATCAGGTGGATGTGAATAGCAACTAAATGCAAATTTAAACATATGTTACTCTCAGTTTTTATTTTAGGAAGTAGGGAGGTTTGAAGTCTAACAGGAAATGTCAATCATTGTCATTGCTGAGAGCTGTGGTGGGAAATGGAGGAGGAATTCCCTCAGAACCTAAAGACCCCAGAGAGGCTCCTTCTGGTACTTTCCCCTGGGTTCTTGGGCTCCTAGAAAGTGGCTGTGGGTTGTCCTTTGTCACCTTGTGTGTCCCTGCAGACTCAGGGCTGCAGTTCCATGGATCAGGGGATGCCATCCCTGGATGTCAGATACTTTTCTCCCTGTCTGTAACTAAGATGACAATGACTTGTTTGATTTATAAAGTGTAAATCTAAATCAGTTGACTAAAATCTCTTTTTTAGTCTTCGTTTTTTTAATAAAACATGTTTGGTAAAATTACATTGGATAGAAAAATCAACAGAAAGAAAGAGAAATTGTTCCCTGAGCCCTGTTTTTGACCTATCTCCACACTTACTCAGTTGTTACCACAATGTTTTAGTCAAAGACCAAAGGATTGGAGTTGATTTAAAGCACTAACACTTTGTTGTGCTCCATAGAATAATCTTGGTGAGCTTTACAGCTAATATTTCTTAGCCTGACTCTTCCATCTCATGAGATTTTTATTCTGAATACTGGATTCTGCCCCTGGAGCTGTACCCTTAGGATATTCAAGTAAGTGTTTCACTTTTTAATTGATCTTCCTGAATTTACAAGTTTTCTAAATGTCTTCAGGCAAGACAAGCTCAAGGTAATGATAACTAAATGTAACTTTCCTGTAACAAAATCATTTCAGTGGTGTTTGCAGTCTTACCTGAACAGCAAAGTGAAAAAAGAAATTCAGGGAAGGAAGTGAGGTTACACAGAAGTTGGTGCTGGAAACAACATAAAAACTCATCATGTTTAAATTGTAACATTTAAAGGGTTTTAGTTTTCTTCAACAAGAAAAATGTACCTGGCAGTGAGCAGTTGTAATGTGCTTCCATAGGAGTTAATACCAAAACAAAAAGAAATCTCTCTTGATTCAACATGCACCAAACAAATAGATTCCAATGCATTTATTCTCTCTGATTTTTATGCAAACTACAAATGGCAAATAGAGTATAAAATAGATTCTCTCCTGTAAGAAAAATCTGGTTCCTGTTATGACAAAAATAGAGTATTAAAGATTTCTTTTAAAAATACCAGCTTTATAAAAGGCTAAGTTAAAAAACTAACATCAGTGGTTGGTTTAAAGCCAAAAGATTAAGTCTATTAGAAGCCTACAAGAACCTTAAAGAGAAATATCTTATTCTTGTGCTTACCTACAGGTGCAGTGAGAAATTGCTGCTGTTGCAGGTGCATCAATAAGCTCATTTCTCTCATTTACTGGGCAAGAATTAAAGATGTTTAATGCCAGGAGTGACAAGCAGCTCTAATTCTCACTGCAGCCCAGAGTATAAAATTTGCTCATAATCTGAATAAAATCAATAGGTTGGCCTTTTGGCTTGAGTTGTGTTAGAAGGAAAAATACAGTTTAGTACAGATTGGAACCCTATTAAACCTCTAAAATAAAATGTTGGATTAAGAAGCAATGCAGCACATTTCAAGGATTTACTGTTTCCTATGAGAATCCCAAGAGAAGCAATGCTGGCTTTTCTGCATTCATTCTGAAAACTTCACTTTCTCTACATAAAAAAGGTCAAGTTGCCATTTTCTGCACTGTTTTAAATGCAGAGAATTTGGAAACTCCTTCCTTGTGCCACCTACAATTGAACCTGCAGTAAACTGAAAAGCCTTAGTGTGAACAAACAAACTGGAACCCAAGTTGTTGTTTGAGAAGCTTTAGAAAATCTGGAGATGCATAGATGTGGCTCCATCCTTCCACTTGTTAACATGGTCTGAAATAACAGTTCTGCAGAGAGGACAGGTTCTTTCTCTGTTAAACCATAAAGAGATGCATTCTTCACAAAATATGTGCTGGAATGAAAAGAATGACAACTTAGAGCTTCTAAGCTCTTCCATTTCTGTGACTTATACAGTCTGACTTCTAGAAATAATCATCAAACATACACTCATTTTATGTTGTGTTTAAAATATTCTTTAACCACAGATAAAATAATTGGGATTATTGTGTATTACCTGACAGATCAGCAGAATTGGCTTCTGAAATTCAGCTTGGCAAATGGAACAAAGATCATCAGATTCAGAGCACTGTCTCTTGCTGGCTGGCACCCCATAGTGCTGTAAAACAAAGGGTTTGCAGCAAATACTCATTTTGAGGGGGATGAAAAAGCCAAACCCAAATACCAGGACAGAAAGGAATTTGGAGTAAGGGCTGCTATGTCAGGGAAACTTAAATCCCTAATGGAAAGAAAAATTGCTGATTTTTTTAAGTAGAAGCAGAACAAAAAGGATTATTTCACATCTTTTATCTGAATGGATGTGCAAATTTTTTTTTGTGAGTGATTTTGTTGTTGTTCAGGTGCCACCACTATCATTCAGTCAAGGAACTGTGAACTGGGAGAATGAGTTAATTTAAAAATGCATTTGTTTCTTGCTAAAACAATACAAAGGAATAGGAATGAGGAATTTCTAGAAGGATTTTCATGTAAATTGGGGTTATGGTTTTGTCACAAGGGAATTCAGTACTCACTGGGCGTGTAAAAAATACCCTCAAGACCTGCCTGAAGTTTCTCCATTGTCCAAAAAGGCTCAAAAGCTGAAATGGGAAAGAAAACTTGGAGTTATGCTTTAGTGTTTTTTCACTGTGAACTAAAAAAGCTGCCAAGCTTTTGATTCCAACCCTGGAAGTCTCACTGCTGGTTGGGTGCTGGAAGTCAGATAAGCACAGCAATAGTTCAGACTGAGCCTAATTTAAATGTTTGAAATGTAACCAAATGAAGGATTTAGGCTGGAGTTTTTCCCAGTGGGGGTCTGGTTGTTAAGAGTGTTGAGGTTCTGAAATGAAGCACTGGAGTGCAAATATAACAGCATTATTATCATTATTATCATACTTGCAATGGTCTTTAGTCTGGAATTAAGGTACCAGAGCATGTAGGCCATGTTTAAAGCCAATCTGGTTACATTTGGGGCAGATGAGCTCTTTGGAGAAGCAGAGAGCCAGCAGGAAGATGTTTAACTTGTTTAGCATCACACAGGACACTCCAGCAGAGAAAAGTGCATTTCCTGGAAAATGGTGACTCTTTTAGCTGTTAATTTTATCTCTGTTTTTGCAAGTTCTGTTCTGATGTGAGGGGACCTATGGCAGCTGTGTCCTTGGCTTTGCAATCCCAATCCATTGCTAGATAAAGATGATTTTGCTGAGTCCTGGAAGGCTGCAGCAATAAAACTGAAACAACTTGGCAGCGAGCTCAGAGGGGAACTTCCAGAAACCCTCCAGTGAGGATTCAGGCACAACAATCACTGGAAAATTGAATGTAAAATTGGAATATAAAGCTTACACACCTTGAGGATGAGGTAGAGGAGGCCCAGCTGAATGCCAAGGGTCCATCCCAGGCCAGTGTCCAGCTCCCCATAGGCGATGAGGTGACGGAACCACACTGGGATGGGGACAAACATACGGTAATTCTGGCAGAGCTCTTCTAACAGCATGTACCAGTAGCCCTAAGCAAGACATGCAAAGGAACAGCTCAAGATTTCAAACTCCCAAGGATTTGCAAAATACACACAGAAGATGCACTGTAATTCTTTGGAGTAGCTTCTTGTAATGGAAGAATTAAATGTGGAGTGCAGGAAAAAGGATCAGGATAAACCTCACCAAAAGTGTCCAAGTAACAGAGCAGAATTGATTGCTGGACTGCAGAAAATCAAATTACAGCCTGAATTGGGATGGCTTGGCAGATGCCTACCTGCTTAACAAGGCTGTCAGAGTGAATTTCATAAGCATTAAAAAAGGTAAAGTGACATGAAAAAGGAGAACAACCTGAATTTGGTCACAGAGATCGTGAGCCAGAGTTGTGTCCTGCACTCAGGGATAGGAAGTGAGAATAAGGCCCATTCTTTTAGTAAAAACCAATAATAATAGTTATTAATTGTTAATAATAATAAAGTATAAACTTTTTCCCTGTAAACAGTTTTGTGTCTAAGAAACTTGCTAATTATCTTCTGATAATAAAGTTCTTTAAGGATGGGGTGATACAAAAACTGAGGTGCCAGGAGCTGAACTGGTGACCAGAGTTCATTAACATCCAAAAATTAGTGAAAAACCAAACACAGAACACTCTGTGTGTACATCTATAATCATAAATATTTAGCTTAGCTTTTAAGGAAATAAAGTAAGTTTTCCTTAAAATTATATTTGTAACTCTTCCTGTAATGTACACAGGATGATGCCATAATTGACCAGATTACTTCTTTAATTTAGCCACAGTTGGTGAAATGGAATTTTCAATTACTTTTTTGCATGTTATATCACTAGCTGTAGAAAAAAAAAATAGAGATCTTGATTATAAATCAGTATTTAGAGAAGGCAGTTGTACCTCAGAAGAACTTGTTCTGGTACATTGTAAGAGAGAAAAAACATCCCAAAACATCCTGTTCAAATGCTACCACATCCAACTGTACTTGCTGATTTCTTTTTTCTGAACCAGCACTTGTAATTGCAATTTTAAGATAAGATGTAATTGGTTTTGCCTGCCTCACCTCGGGAAGCAGATAAAAATAAATACACCAGTGAGTGTAAGCCTCTGAGAAAATTATTAAACCTCACTGATTTGAGAAATTAAGCTATGAATCAAATTCCTTGATCTGACACAAATATTCCTGAAGTTTATTAACACCAAAAAAAAATTTGGATTATTTTTGAAGAGAAAGAAAGAAAAACCCAGATGTTAAAATCTTGACAGCTCTTGTTGAGCATGTGCAAAATCTGCTCTGCCAACTGCCCCTGTACAGATTCCTACAGAGCAGAAAATAAAAGGTTTGCTTCAACCCCCAGCTTGGAGACAGAAATAAACCCATTTATCCAATGATATAATCCAAGCAATTGTTTCTGATCAGACTGAAAACCTTTTTTAGCACCAAGCAGAGAGGAACATGAAATCCACAGGGTTTTCTTGCCCACTGTGTAGTGGTGGATTATGTACAGACATTTAATTAAAGATTTTTCTCTGGGTAGAATTTAGTCATTAGTTACTTTGACTATAGGAGAATCTTCAGAAGGAATCAAAACTCCAGCTTGTTTCCTCACCTTGGATTTAAAGGACATGATAAAAGAAGGCACCAGGAGGATAAAGCACTTCAAGCCCATGAAGAGGAATTTCAGAATGAAGTCTGTCACTCCCACAATCCAAAGCACTTCCCAAAAGTTCATAAAATCCACCGTGGGGCTTAAGAAGATTAAGCTACAAAAAGAAGTATCAGAAGTTACTGGAGCACCCTATTTAGAGAAAACTGTAACCTGAGATTATCACAGCAGGTTTAATTAAAAAAGGAAACCTTGTTTACACCAAGGGAGAACATTTGCTAAGAAAATGAACTGCTCTTTGGAAATGGATCACTGAGGATCTCTGACAACTTTTCCACCCTGGAACCTTTCTTTGCTGTGTCTTTATCACAGCCCCCATCCTCCAGAGCTCAGTTTGCATTTAGCCTTTGATTCCCAGCCAAGGCTGCAGCCACAGAATGGTCAAGGGGGGAAAATCACTTGGAGTCATGAACTCCACAGAGCCCCAGGATGGCAGGTTTGGTATTCCCAAGGGTCAGAGCTGGGAATCAGAGCCAGGAATGTTCTCTTGTGGCACAGCAGTGCCATTAAATGGAGTCTGGAGCCTAGGAAATTCCAACATACTGTTTTTAAGGACAGCACCTGTTAAATTTGGCAGAAGGGGAGGAATGGAGATTAAAGTGAAATAGAAACCAATGGCACAATGAAAGAAAAACAGCAGATGAAGTGTCCCCAGTTAATTTATGAGGGAATAGAGCAGTTTACCTACCTGTGATACAGGGACTGAGAGCAGAAGGTGTAGTACAAGAGGAGAGATGATCCACTTAGGTAGAGCAGTAACCAAGTGCACTGCAGCTTGGAGCACCTTTCCTGCAAGGGGATTGTAAAGTCACACTGCAGTCCTTGCCTCAGAACCAGTGCTGAAATACATCCCCAACACCTGAGCAGTTACTACCAGGGGACTTCATCTCAGAGGGTTTAATCCCCATAAAATAGGAGAACTCCATGGAAAGGTAAAGGAGTAATTTTAGTATTTTCAATCTACCCATTTCTAGGTGTGACAAGGTTTTTTCAACCAAAACCCACCCAACTCTGAAGAAATAACAGGTTGCAGTCCCCAGGGAGTGAACACAGAGCTGAAAACTTAAACTGTCAACTGCTATTTCATCCCACAAATATAGTTAAGAAGTTATTCCATGACTTAAAAAAACTGATTTCAGTAGTCAAAGTCAGAGGGGGGAAAAGCCATCCCCTTGAATTTTGCAAACCTTGTTATATGAGAAGTTCCCTGTACAGAAGCATGAAGACTTTACTTCCATCTCAATACCTAATATTATTAAGCAAATAAAACACCATCTCCATTAATTTTTTTTTCCCAAAAATGGATTTACTTGTTTAAGTCTTGCTTAACTTAAAGAACATTGTTGCATAGGGTGATACTTACTCTGAGAAAAACCTGATTTACTATGCTTTTGTTTGCATATGCATAAGTTGTTAGCAGCCCAATTCCAAGAGAAATGCCTATTAGGAAAATAGGATCAGTTATAAACATGAAAAGGAAAAATAAATCACTGAACTGGGTTAAAAAGCAGCCACTTCTAATATGTCTTTGTAATTAGAATTAATAGCTGAGACTCTCCAGCCAGGATAATTAAGCACATTGTACATATGCCAGCAAAGGAAACAGAAACCACTGAAATGTAGTTTAGCAAATCTCTCTTTCTGATGAATAAAGCAAATAAAAATAAAGCTAAAAATAAATCGAATTACATTTCAGGCACGGTTATTAACATATTTCTTGGCAGGGGGAGGGGAGGAGGCTCCGTTCCCTCGGAGCTGATTTATTTATTTTTTTTTTTTACTCTACCAGTGATGTGCTGCACGAAGAGTTTGGCACACAGGATCAGGAGGTAGGGCAGGCTCTTGTGCAGCCACTGCAGGAGGCACCGCAGCTCGGACAGGGAGCTGCCTCCCTGCTCCTCGGGCTCGGCGGCGGCATCCTCCGGCCCCGCCGCCTCCCCGTGGGCGTGCCCGTGCGAGCGGCTCGGCCTGGAAGCCCAGGAGGTCGCGTTTTCCCGGGATTCCCCCGCGCTGGAGCTCAGCTGGATGCGAACTTCGCCGGCGCTGGGGCGGCAGGAGCCCTCCCCCGACAGCCGCGGCGAGGAGGAGGAGCCGTCACCGCTCCCCGGCATGAGATGGGCACCGTCGGGTTGCATGGTGGGGTTTGCTCCTGGAGTGGTTTTGTGTCTCCTGGAGCGGGATAGAAACAGGAGCAGTTAGAGATAAATAACTCAGGATATATAAAAAATATATATAAAAATTAATTACATATAAAATTAATTATAAATATTAATTATATACACAACAAATTACAGTATATATTATATATCATATATTGTGTACCACAGACTATAAATTAGATAATATTATCTATTATTTTTTAATATATAGCTATAAATGTATCCATATATCTTTCTCTATATATATATATAATCCCATAGTAAGTGATTGCACAAAGGCACGATTCTCTAAGATCCTGCCTGAGTTTGTTCTGTGCTTCACATCCCATCTCCACAGGACAACCTCCTGTGTTGTCCCATCTGAAAATGATTTCCTTCCCTCCATGTGCAGATCTCCCTGGCTGCCTCAGGAGCAGCTCAAAGTGCCAATCAGAGCAGCAAAAGCTGCTGGACAGGAGAGATGTTGGAAGTGCTGCATGATTCCACAAAAATAGCAACAGCAGTGGGCCAGAAAAGGAGCAAACAGCGATGGGAAGGAAGCAGGGAGCACATTTCCATGCATCCATTAATTGGTGAGCACTGGTTCAGGCATGTCCAGTCAAAAGCCAGTGCATGCTCAAAACTCAGGGCCATTATGAGATTAATGAGATTATCCTGTCTGGGGAAGGGAGCAGAACCAGGTTAGGCCATTTTCTAAGAAGCATTTAAAAGAGTGAAAAATGAAATGCAGCCAAATGAGGTCTGGTTTATCTTTCCTTTGGCATCTTTTGGTTGTCTTCTGGGCAGTTTTTCACTTCTCAGATCAAATAGGGTTAAATCTACTTCTCTGGACTGGTGTGACATCAGAGTAATGATTTTGGAGAATGCCTCGAAGCTGAATTTGGCACAATACTTGTCACTATGCAGTAATATTGAAACACTGAGAATTTTATCATAATCCTCTTCCTATTGTTTAAACTCTTACAGATTCCTCTTTGAACCTATTTTTTTCACAGCTAGGTTCACTGGGGATATAAAACCAAAGCAAAATTGCTTTTGCACAGCAAGAAGTTCTGGATGCATTTGCACAAACCTCCAATTCTTTATAGCCTTTAAAAAGAAGGTAACATTTAAGAGTAGAACCACTTTAACACATGAATATGACAACTTACTAGTATTTACAAGCGCTGCTCCTCCTACTACTAATTTTTTTTGTTGGCCAAAGATGACATCATACTTCAAAACTACCAAAATTCTCCTCCTGTATTATTTTGCACACGAATAAAACCGATGAACTGGGGATGTTATTGACTTGTGTGAACAGCGTTAATGAGCTATGTTTTTATAGGAAGGAATAAAAAATTACACCTCATCTGCACTGCAGTTGGTGTTTTGGGGCCGGGTTCTGTAAGAACTGACAGCTCGCTGTTTAAAAAGCCGGAGCTGCCCTTGGCATTGCGCCGAGCAAACTTTCAAATCACCGAGTTATTAAACGCGATTTCAGAGAAGATTCCCGCACGCACTCAGATTTTATTCTCCCCCTCAAGAATAAGCTAAAATAAGACTCTTGAGCGAGGCCCATGCGAACATTCCCCGTGTCTCCCGGGGCCGCCGCTCCCCCCCGCACCGCGCCGGGACCCCCGGGAACCTTCGAACCGCCGCGAACCCCTCAGGAAGGTTTAATTTATCCCGGAAACCCCTCGGGTGGGTTCGCACCCCGCAAAGGGAAGGAAAGGGTGACCCCCCAGAGCCGCGTTCCCGCGTCCCCCTCCCTGCCCGGCGCTGTGAGGGGACGCTGAGGGCGGCCCTTTCCCCGATCCCTCCCCGGTACCTCATGGGGAGCCCGGCGCTTCCCGCCCGCCGCCCGCCGCCATCGCCGGGGCCGAGGGGGTGGGGGGGAGGAAGAGGAGGAGCCGTGAGGGGAGGAGGAGGAGGAGGAAGAAGAAGAAGGAGGAGAGGAGTGAGGAGGAGGAAGGCTCCGAGCTGGGCGTTGCTCCGGCAACGTCGCGGCCTCGGCCCCGCCACGGCCCGTGAGGGCCCCGGGGGGGGGCGCCTCCCCTCAGGCTCAACCCCGCCAAAACGAGGGGAGGAGGTTTCCCGTTGCTTTTTCTTGAAAGCCTCAATTGAAATTAATCTGGGGAGGCAATAATAAGGAAGGAAATGAAGGGATATATATATAAAAATATATGTGTACTGCGGTATCGTTGCTTGTCGGTGGTGATTAAGGGAGTCCTGCTGTCTGGAAATTGGCTTTGCCTCCCAGGAAACCTGAGGAAAGCGCTGCCCTACTTAATGCTGCTGTAGCTCTTGGGAGAGGCTTGGAATGAAACAGATACAGGTTTTTTTTTTCTTTTGAAATATGCTCTTGAATAAATTAGTTTGCGTCCAGAAATGGCATCTGTTTTCCCTGGCTCAGATTTTTTTTTTTCTAGAAGAAGTGTTTAGGTATGCAGCTCACACAGAAAGTGGGACTAATAATCTGAGCAGCTTTGGAAATCAGTGCTGTGTTGTTTTGAGTTAGGACAGAACTGCTGGTTTAATTCCAAAGTTTAAATACAGCAATGCTGTGGGGTCAGGAGAGGGAAAGGATGGGCCCTTGTAGATCTTATGAAGTGAAAAACAAAATGTTTGGAAGAGTTAAGTGGCCTGGCCTTCAGTGGCACCATCTAACAACAAACCTTCTCTTTTATTTTCAGGGAAGAAGCTGAGAACACTGGCTGCACCTCTGTGTCTCTTGGAGGTAGGTTCTGAGGAGGCACTTTGGCCTACTTTTATGATGTTTTTGGAAACTGTACCCAGAATTTCCCGACTGGAAAGTTCAGGTCACAAATCCTCTGCGTTACACTCGGGCTGTGGCTGATGGATTGGGAGAAACCTGGACTGGTTATTACAGATATATTTAAGTATCAAACACACCCACAGGCCTCCTGTTCCTGTAGGCCCTCTGAACTCAGAAGACCTTTCTCATTTGTGTAATTTTTCTGTGTTAATTATCCCACTACTGCTCAGTAGCAGCACCAATGCAGGTTTCAGATGCCTGGCAGGAAGCACTTATAGAATTTTGTGGCCATGTCCCCATCCTTCCAAGGATAACACAAACCTGTTGTGTTTGGCTTCTGCTGTGCCATATTGTTCCTTCTCCCACTCTTTGCTCAGTCAGTCACTCCCATCGTGTTTGGATTATGAAGGACAATGTGGGAAAAAAAAATCTTAATTTGCTTCTCAAATCGGGCAAAGCAATTATAAATCTTTTATTTTTAAGCAGTGTTTTATGATTGGAAATTATGCATGCCTTCTGTACATTGCTTGGAAGGGTATAAATATAAAAGATTGGTTCAGCTGTTTCTTTTTTGTAATTATAAAATGCATTAAAGTACAAATGCAGCTTAAAATCCACGTTGTTCTCAAACTATTTCTCATTGCCACATGCACTGAAAAGATGAAATTAATTCGTGGCAGCTTATTAATCAATGGTGTTTGCTCATGGAGGTCACTTGCTGATTTATCTCTAATTCACAGCTCATTAGGAGGTGTGTAACTCTTCAGAGATGTTGTTATTTAACAGGTGTGTTTTCCTAGTGCCATTAATGAACTCTGCATTTAGTTCACAAGAGAGATTTGGGAGATTATTCCCAGAAAATTACAAGTCTTTTCCCACGGGCATTGGACACATTAGGTCATGGATAAATTTACCAATTTGTATTTGGGTTCTACTCCCGGGATGCCAATAAATTTCACAG
This sequence comes from Alaudala cheleensis, assembly GCA_013398995.1. Taxonomy (NCBI): domain Eukaryota; kingdom Metazoa; phylum Chordata; class Aves; order Passeriformes; family Alaudidae; genus Alaudala; species Alaudala cheleensis. The sequence continues at coordinate 100,225 of VWYE01027667.1, read as the reverse complement.
AGTGCCCAGGCACTCCATTTTCAGGTGTTTATACACTCAGAGCTATCCCAGACTTTCTCATCCTCCCAGGAACAGGTGGCACCTCCTTAACTGGTGCATTCAGCACTTGCCATCAGTGTGTTCCTGCTTTTCCTGGGCTTGTTCAGTGCATGAAAACATGGGTACAAACTCTGATCCTTGTGGAGTTCTGCCTGGCAGCTCAGTATTTACCTCTGCAGCCACAGTTGCTCTGTCTTAGAAGTTGTTGAGAGCTTGCTTTGTAGGCAGAGAGGTTAGAAGAACATATTCTGTGTCCTGAAGGAGCTCTCCAGGAACCTGAGCAGGTTAAGGGATTACAATCTTCACCTTTTGTATCACCTTTTTTTTCATCAGAAGGAAATGGTGCTTTGAAATGAGTGTACAGCATCATCTGTGGTGGAATTTAAAGGAGCTGATCTCAAACACAGGGAAAGCAATTTTAGTTAATGATATGATTAAAAAAAAAAGTGGGCTTTTTGGTAAGAGTCTGCAGAATAGCAGAATGTCCTGAATATTCAAAGGCTTTATTGGTTTGTCTTCATTTTACCCAAAATGCTGCTTGAGTGTGGAAGACTTCTGCAAAATTAACAGGGTTTAGTTTAAACTGTTTGAAGGATTTGAAAGTCCTGCCAAGAGGCTCAAACAACCTTTAAAATCCCAATGTTTCCTGAGCTTCGAGTGCTCCATCTTTTTAAAAACTGTCTCCTGCAACTCCACAAACCCTGACTTCAGTTTGTGCTTTGAGCACGAGCAAAAACAGCTCCTGTGCTCCTGAGACAGTGAAGGGCAGAGCCCCGTTCTGCAAACATCCCTGAGGTGACGGCTGAGTTTCACTGCTGATCTCCGAGCTTTGTCAAGGAGGCTCGCGAGGAATTCGAGGCAGATATTTTTGTGTTTGCAGTGACATCAGCCCGTTCCCTGAGGTTTCCAGAAATCCTGCGAGCCCTCTGTGCGCAGCAGCGCGCTCATTCCTGTGAAGTCACCCCAAACTGAAGGAGTCATCCCTCTGCAGTGCTGTCATGTCATTGTTCCAATGCTGCTGAATTAGATCCCGGAGTCTTGTTTGTTTATTTTTAAAAAGCCTTGAATGAGAAGCAGCCAGCAGAGGCACAAAGGGCAGCTGTAGTTTTTGCTCCCTGCACAGGAGGGTGCTCAGCCTCTGTGTTTATGTGCAGCGAGGAGCGATTCCCGTGGTCATCAGGACGTGTTTCCTGAACCGGGCTTTCCTCGTAGTGGCACTGGAGGATCTGTTCAATCCAGTGACTCAGAAGTTATTCAGCTGTTCAGGAATTTCGGGAGGTGTGCGTTAATTGCTGCTGTTAGACCATTACGGAGGTATTTAGGTCAGAAGATGTAATGATCGTGACGTTGCTGTTCTCTAATGGGTGTCCTTAAAGGTGCCAGAATTTTCAATAGGAAGTTTCTCAGAATTAGGGTTTTTTTCCCATCTCATTTGTTCATCTGAACGTGTGAGTCCCCGTGTGGATCGTTCAGCTGAACACTGAATTCTCATGTGTGTAAACACGAGTGCATTTACCAGCAAGGAGTAGATGAGTTTGTTAATTTATATTCCATTTGCAGTACCTGCTGGTAGTGATATCCTTAATTATTCAATATTTTCCTTGTTAAATCATAGCATATCCTGGGTTGGGTCATCAAAGTGCCACTCCTGGCCCTGCACAGGACAGCCCTAGCAATCCCAATCATGTGTGTGATATTTTATGCAATATATTTTGTGTTCCAAACCCAAATTCATCTTCTAACATAATTAGAACTATGGAATTTGTAAAATAACATGGAGTTTGACTTTATGTTTGCCTTTTAAGGGATCAGAGAGGGCTCTCGGATGTTTTTTTGGTCAGGTTTTAGTTCAGTGAGTTTTCAGCCTGACAGCAATTTCTCACACCTGTGTGTTGTACAGTATTCCTGGATGCACATCCAATTTAGTCCCTGAGGAATGACAGTTTTGTTTTTAAAAAGCAGATATCTGGAAAAAGGAAACATCTCCTTTCAGACCTTTTGGAATAAATACAAACCCAGAAATGCAGTAGGCAAAATCTTGTTTGCTGTGGAGAAGGGGATTCATCCCCTTAACGTCAGCACATAAATATTTGCTTCATTTCAGTCAATATTTACCTCCCAGGTCAATAAAACTTGTTTTGCATTTCACAGAGTTAATATTTACATGCTGTTTTTAGCTTGGTGACAATATTTAAAATTCTCTTAAGGGTATGGGGGGCTTCTCTACTTCTTTTCCAACACAAGACTTTGTTTTAACAGAGGTGTGTTAGTTTATTGGGAAGTGTCATCCATGAGTCAGACCATGTTTGTCATTTAGTAAGATTATCCAGATTATACCTATAACACTTTGCAAGTATGAAAAGGATTTTTTTTTTTGCTTGAAAGGGTCAAGTGACTACATGTCTTACCAAATTTAAAAGTAGTTGCTTGTGTCTGTAAAATTAGGCTGTAAAACTTAGGACACAGACATTAATTCAGAGGGTAAAGTGAAACTAAAGTACTCCTTACTCTGAAAATTATTTTTGTTTTGGAAAGCAATCACTATTTTTTAACCATTTTTTCAGCTAAGTCAAAGCACAGTGGCCAGGCTTGTGTGGTTTAGGGGGAAATTCAGAGATGAATTTTAGATCCTTGCAGTTGACAAGACCCCATTTGCAGAGGTCCAAGTTGATTTCCACAGAAGAACTTCCCCCCTCTGCATTTCACATTTATCTCACAGTTGTCTGTGTGTTCTTTCCAGTGGTTGAGGTTCCTCAGGAGCTGCTCCATGGCTTTGTGTGGGTGAGGACCAGCCCCAGCTCCTGTGGCTGCTCCCAGGAGATAAGGGGGTGCTTGTGGTGTTATCTCCCTGCCCTGTCCCCTGCTCCTGCTGCCCTTCCTCACCCTCAGCACTTTGTTTACATTTCTGGCACAAAGCAGCACCAAACCTCCCCAGTTCTGTCCCTCAGAATGGTGATTTGGGGATTGGTACAATTAGAGATGAGGTTGTTTAATTGAAGCCTTCAGTTGAACTGAAATCTCTGAACTCAATCACTGCACACCCAAATCCTTCCAAGTGTCAAACAAAACATCTGTTTATGATAATGATTATCTTAATTGAAGAGTCCTAGCTCATGCTATTAATTCTTTCATTAATAGAAAGAATTAATGAAAGAATACTTAGAAAAGTACTTCACTATTTAACTAAGAACTACTCCTGAAGTGAAACTCTGCTGAAGGAATATTGGAATTCATCTCCTATATAAACTTCCTCCTGGTGAACTTAACCAAGTTAACCATTTTTCAGCCTGCAGTGCTGCAGTAAAAATGTGCTTCCTTAAATCTGGCTTGCTTGCAGACAGAATCTGACACACTGGATTTAGTACAGCTGCAGAATTAACATTCAAAACTCCCATGCTGCACAGTTTCCCCACGTGTTACATAAAAATGCTGTGCAGTTCCTCTCTCCCAGGCTCCTCTCTGAGGGCTTTAGCTGCCTTTTTGCCTCCCCTTTGCTTGCTGTTCTAATTTATACACAATCCAATTTTCCACACTCACCCAAATTACTGTTCGTTGTGAGATAAATGCAGTAAATTGATAATTCTGCCCAATACTCAATTAACATTCAAGGTGTAACAGCTTCAGAAGGTATTTTGGAGGAGTGTTGTGTTTCAGGTGATGGGAGGAAATGTGAGTTTCTCTGAACACCTGTCATGGTTTGGATGTTGTTGAGTTTCAACACCCACAGTTTGAGATCCATCTCTTGTTTAATCCTTCAAGGCAGAGAATGGCTTAGGTTCCATCCCCAAATTTTCAGGATTGTTCATGCGGAGACTGAATTTCATTCAGGAAGATTTTTGGAAATGTAACTAATTTGATTCAGGGCATAGATGGATTTTTAAGTCCTGTGGTAGGTAAATACCATCAGGAATACCTCTCCTCCACAGCTTTCCATGGCAAAATTAATTCTGTTATTTTTGTATTCCAAGGAAATATTTCCTAACCTTTATTTTACAAAGAGTCCTTTTTAGCAACCAACTTAATTTTTTTTTAAATTTCATCAGTTTTTCAGCCCAGACTTGGAAATCACTCCTTCCCTCTTTATCCTGAAGGTCCTTTCCCTCCAGGAAGATCTCAGCTTTGATTCCTGTGCAGTCAGCACTGAAGGATAGATTGGGAGCACTGTGAAATTCTTGCTGCTGCATCTCCTGACACGAGAGCAGAGCCACAGAGGGGGAAATAGCATCAACATTCTTCATAAAGCAGAGAAAATAGGTGCAGGCAAATACTTGGAATTGAACCCTGATGAAATTATTGTTTATGGCCCAGCTTCTCCCTTCCATCCAGAATGTGTCATTTAGGTGATTGGGCCAGCAGGTGCAAACATAATTGAATTGAGGGAAATAAATAAGGAGGGAGGCTGGGGATTGTTTGCTAAAAAGAAGCCATCTAGTTGACTAATTAGGAGGATTTATAGGATGCTGCACTTAAAAATAGATGATTATTGATAGATCATTTTAATGATGAGCGTTACTTTATAGTTTGAGTTTCTTCCAGGAACAGCACCCCCTCTGCTCTGGACACTGTTGTTTGCAGCTGGAAATTTTCTGAAAGGCTGCACAGAAACAATGTTGTCAATTTAGGGAGGAGGTAGCAAAAAATATATGTTACATCTGTCTTTGAATTAGTTACACAGAGGAAAGAAGTTGGAATTGTTTTTAATTTTAAGGGCCTAAAACGTTATGGGACTGTAGGAAACTAAGATGGAAATTGCTTCTGATATTCTCATCTAAAGGTATTTTAATGGAAAGCAGAGGTAGATATTAAACTGAAATATTTGTGGACAGTGCTGAAGTGCAAGTTAAATATTTTTAAATTTCATTTCTTTTCAATGCGGTAGTGCTGATAACACTGGCACTTAGGTCAAATATCATTTCTCATTAAAGTTCTTTTCACACTCACAGCTTTATCAGTTACCAGTGAGCTCATCACAGCAGCCAGGTCTGAATTACACATTCCCCACGCCTTTATCTAATTCATTTCTCCATCCTGCACTTCAATCATTTGAATCTGAAGTATATCAGGAAAACAGAGTTGTTTTCTTCTCTGTGGAGAGCTCAAGCAGAACTATTCCTCACAAAGAGTAACAAACAGCCAGGCTGAATTACCATGGAGGATGTTGCAGCTGAGCTTGTAAATATTATTTTGAGAGACTTACATTTCCTTCTGAAAGGAAAGAGCATTAAGGAATATTTTGAAAATATAGAAAGGCAATAATAGAAAAAAAAAAAACAACAAAAAGCCTGTGAGATAAATTTGGCTCACCAGCCTTTTTGCATTTCATGTCTAACATTCATTTTTGAGATGTATCAGTTACATCAAGCTGAGGCCAGTTTGGTTTTGTGTGCCTGCTAAAATGGAGTGGATTCACAAGGATCTGGCCCATTCTCTTCTGTCACCTCATATTTCTGTTACATTGTTTTCTAACAGTTTGGAGAAAAATAAATGAGAGTTTTAAGGAAATATTTTTACATTCACTTGCCCCATAGAGCTTCAGTATTGTGTATTCCTCCAAGTAATTCATCATGATAAAATGCAATGCTGAAGCAAAAGAGTTAATTAAAATTCAGATTGGAAATTGAGGTACCAAATGAATCTAACCTGAGAGTGATGATTTCAGGTTTTCTTCTGCCCAGCAACAAATTAATGGATCTCCAAGGGGTGGGACAGCCACACACTCAGGGCTGGGGCAAACACTGCAGGAGCTATGGAATAAGAAATCTGCTTTTGGCAGGGCTGTTCTGAGAAGGGGTTTCCAATGCCCCAGGAGAGGGAATTTTTCTGGATTTGGGAGGAACCAGTAGCTCTGGAGGTGTGTGGATGTATTTACCATTCCTCAGTTGCCTCAAGAAGTGCAGAACTTTGCTCCTACAACTTCCCTCTGATGTGCCCCATGGACAACCCAGCTTAGTGTAAAAATGAGTCCAGTTTGCTTCTGATTTAATTGCAGAATCATTCAGACTTTGTGTGTTTTCTTGGTGAGCAATCCAAATTTAGATTTAACTGTTGGTGCTACCTGTTTTTGTGTGTGTGTGTGTTTAATGTAGCTGAAAGTTATTATGTAAAAAGGCTAAATTGGAGTCTTTAAAGGAGCTGCCAACTTGCATTTGCCTGAGTTCCTTCAGCAGTGGAGAGGAGAGGAAGAATTCCAGACGTGTCACCCTGATTTCACAAGCCTGCAGAGATCTCCAGAGTGGACTTAGCCATGTGTGTGAGGTAGTGAAGAGCTCAGTGCTTTTGTTCCTCACAGGAGCCTGAATCTGTGTGCTCCAGCCATGGAATCCATGGAATCCAGGCTTCTCTGTCTGGACAAACTCTTCCTCCCCTTGCTGGGCACAGCAGAGCCCTCAAGGCTGGCACAAATGGGCACTCAGAATCTCCCTGCAGTGCAGTGCAGGTGCAGGACTTCTGTCTGACCTCCCCCCTAAACAGAAAAATTATGGATCTGAGCATTCCTCCCTCACTGTTCAGGGACAATCCTCAGCTCATGCTGAAAGTGTTCCTCCCTAAAAGTGACATTTCTCTGTGTTCACTCACCCTGAAGTGACAGAACATAGGAAGGAGAGGAAAATGGAAAGAGGGGGGGCTTTATTTGCTCTAACCTTGACCTCCAAAACAATGCTGGAGAGAGCCCCCCTTGTGTGTGGCTTTGCAAAGCAAGGCCCAGCACAGCCAGCTGGGGACAATCCCTGTCATGGATGTTGTTCACAGCTCCCAGTGTTTGAGCCATGTCCATGTGAGAGAGCATTTCCCCTGCTCCAGAGTCCCTGAGGCAGCTCCTCAGCACTCACAAATTCACAAGTCAGCTGGCTCCCACAAACCAAAGCCTCCTCATGGAGCACATTCCCTTCATTGCTGTTTCACACTGTGTACCCATGAAGGGTCCTTCTGGACTCAGTTCTGAAGGGATAATTGTACTATTTAAATATTAAACATCAAAGTTCTTTTTTTTTTTTTATGGTTAAACCAATATTCAAGTAGGACAAAGCTGATTTGCAGTTTATGGCAGTGCATTCCAGAGCTGCTGGTGTTGCAGCTGATGTCCTGTTCCAGCAATAGTGGCACTGCCAGCAGGCACAGAAATGGAGATTTCAATCAAAAAAACAACTTCATTTGAGATCCACTTCAGTTAAATTATAAATTAATCTTGCCTTGTGAACTTCCAGGCTGTTAAAAAGGGCAAATGGCTGCAGTGTCCTCTGAAACAATTCAAGCCCCATTTTTCATCAGGGGATGATTCCACTGCCCTGGAATTGGAAGTTGGGTGTCTTTTCCTCCCAGATTGTTATTTAATCACTATATATTAGCTTTCATTGCCCTTTTGATAGATTTAGGCTCATAAAGTTCTCATTGACTAGATTGGATTTACCACGATGTTGTTACTTTTTATGAACAGAATGAATCAATAGGCAGATCTGTTGGTTTGCTCTGAGTTTTTTATTTTAAGGGATGTTTAAACTTTACTGAGAGAAAATGGAAGGGCTGATGCCCAGTGCTCCTCTTTAATACTCATTATTTGATAACACTGAGTACATCCTGCCTCAACCAGCAAGTGCTGCACACCTCATCCAGAGAGCCAGGGCCAATGATATTTCCTAACATTCTTTGAAATGTTAAATATTTTGCAGTACTCCCAATTTATGGCATTTAATACTTGCAACTTTATTGTTGTAATAGAAAGTTTTTAGTTTAGTACTAGGGAATATTCCAGAATGAGATTATTTTCTTCACTGAGAATCTTGTTACTTCACTGGTAACTCTGTCTTGAAAATGTCTGTCTGATATCTCCTTATATATATTTTGTATGAGGAAATAGTAATTTATTTTCATGTATTCCTCAAATAATCTGTACAAACCAGTTGACTTTATCTCTGAATTTGAAGCACAGTGTTAAGAAATATCACTGGCTTCATTTTGTCATTGAATTTTAGGGATGTGGTTTCTTGCTGTATTTTTGCTGTTTGTTTCATAATCATTAAAACCACCTATGAATCAAACTCCACACAGACAAGTGCAAAGCTGTGCCTAGTGGAGCTAAAAACTTGGGGATTCTGACATCAGTGTGATCAGGTGAGAACAGCCCAGACTTTGTGCTTGCTGCAGGGATTTATTTGGAGTCACTCTTGCCTCTCTGGGCTTCCTCCCCCATTATTGATGTATCTTTATTATGGTATCAAGTGGTTCATTAAATCTGGTCAGGTTAACCTTTGGTGGTGATTAGAAGGAGGCATCTCAGCCGCTGCAAAGGGAATCGTTTTGGGTGGAACATCTTGTTCCTGTTGGAATCATTATCTTTGTTTACATTCCCAGCATTAATCACTGGAGCCAGGCACTTTTGGGGAAAGAGGGGGGAGTGCCCAGGGCAGGTTTTTAAATGCTGTGGGCAGAAATTCTAAAGGAGACACATCTCCCTTCCTTCTCCATGAGCAAAATGGGGAAACAGTTTGAATTCACCACCCAGAATTCAAAGTATTCACAAAGAGCTATGATTTGTTGTCAGATCAGTTTGAAAAGCCAAACCTCCAGGCTGACCAGCTGAGCTGAGTCCTGCTTCCTCAGGGAGAATTCTTCAGCAGCAGCATCCCAATATTTTCCTGGTGGAAAATCCTTTTCCAATTATTACTGTTATTATTTTATAACTCTATTTGTCTTTGTTCTGTGGTCTGTTTTTTTTTTTTTTTTTGAGTGCCAGTGAAAACCTCTTCTCATTTTCTCTGTCTTTCCCCTTGCTTTGATATTTTCTGCCAACTCCTCTGCCCTAAAANCAGCAGCAGCATCCCAATATTTTCCTGGTGGAGCACTCATTCTTTTCCAGTTATTACTGTTATTATTATTTATCTTTGTTCTGTGGTCTGGTTTTTTGGGTTTTTTTTTGAGTGCCAGTGAAAACCTCTTCTCATTTTCTCTGTCTTTCCCCTTGCTTTGATATTTTCTGCCAACTCCTCTGCCCTAAAACCCTTTTTTCCCCCTTTTTTCTCCATTCAATGGGATCTCACCTCCATAAAACCATTGCCTTTATTGCTCATGGAGGAGTGAATTTATACCAAGCAAATTCTCCAGATGTTGTGGTGGGAGAGACCAGAAGGAGAAATGGCAAAGTGACCTCCTGGCAGGATTTCTGATTCTTCTTTGGGAAGAACTCAACAGCTTCAGAAAGATGTTCATTCTGAAGATTATTTTGTTTTGATAATGCAGTATTTTTTTATCAACTGTTGCTTCTCAGGAAGCAAACTGTGGGATCATAGGAGATCTGTAAGCTCAGTGTGATCCAGGAATGGGATAGTAGGAAATCAGAGAAGAAATAGAATAAAAAACCAAAATATTTCCTGGTGCCACTATAAACCCATGAAATATCTGTGTAAATACTCTCTGCCTCATGTTAGAGCAGCAAAAGCTGTGGAGAAGGGCAAAAATTGCAATCAAAGATATGGGGAATGTGAATTTTATCCTCATGTTCCTTCTACAAAAGGCCTCCAAGTCATTTAAAGATGGAACTTTCTTTTATGCAATTCCTTTTCTGATTAAAATGGTCTTCTGTAAGTGATTTTATGATACATATAAATATTATGGTTATCAGTCTTCACAGTTAAAATAAGGATTTTTTTTTCTTTGGCAGGAGGAAGGCTGTACATGCAAATTCAGATTCCTGATGCATCCCCACTAACTCTGCCCTTCTGTTCTGGCAGAATTAGGAGAAACTCTGGGGTTTGTATTTTCTTTTATTTGTTTCTTTATGTATCATGTGCTCTCTGATTCTCACTTATTTCTCATTTCATTATCTTTCCTGTGCTTTTTCTTTTTTGTGGCTACATTTTTCTTTTATTTGTTTACTTTGCCTTGAACTTTCTCCTAAATCCTTCTTTTTTTTTTAACCAGACCTGAATAAATGCATTGAAGCATCATTTTCTCTCTTTCCATTTCCACTTCTTTTCCTCTTCTACTTCCATCTCTTTCCCCCTTTCCCCTCTAATATTATCATTTTCTCCTCAGCATTTCTTGATGTTTTTCTTTCCCATGAACTTTCCTGCCCTTTTTTAGGTATTTTACACTTTACCTCAGGGGAGACTCAACAAGAATTGGGGCCTTTTTCCCTTCATGGGTAGAAACCACCTTAAAAATGTGTGGGACAAACCCTGTCCCAACTGTCCTGTGGCATGAGGATATCTGGGAGCAAATAAATTCCTGTTTAGCAAATTTAACTTCTCCTAAAAATTCAAGCTCCATCCTTCCAGCTGGAAACTGGATCATTGAATGGGTTATTACAAGCTGTTAAAATTTGAGACCGAGGAGGGGGAATAGGCTGAAGTTATTCCATGGATTGTTCTGTTCTTTGTGGGAGGCTGTTAAAATAAAGCAACAGTATAAAAGATGAATTATATACAATTTAATGTAAAGCTGTTGGAAGCCATTAGGATATTTCTTCCTTGATTGTCTAACATTTGTGTACTTTTACAAAGTTTCACCAGTTTTTTTTTTTTTTCTGGTTCTTTCCGAACATTATGAAAATTGTACTGAGAGGAGTAAATTCATCTGCATAAAATTGACTGCAAAGAGCAATTAGTCCTTCATTAATATGCAAATTTGGTCCAGTGCAGATTCATCTATATATGAGGCTTAAATATGCAAGTCAGTCTTGCTGTGCGAGAAGCCCAGATGCTTTTATTTACTTTGAAATTGAGGGATTTGGTTAATGATGTTGTTGACAGGAAAACTTGAATAAATTTGATGATCACCATCTCTCATATTAGACGAGGCCCATGGAAAAAAATTACCAAGTAAAATACCAATTTTATTTGGTAATTTCCTATTACCAATCTTGTAATAAAATGTGAGATAGAAAGTAATAGAGTTAGATTTCCTAATGTGCTTATCCTGAGACTTAAACTGTTCCCCAAAGATGGAGCCATTTTTCTTAAACTTTGTTTTTCCAGAGGGTAAAGAACATCTCCATAAGCTGTATGAATAACACACTGCCTGGAGATTTAATATTGGAAAGTTGGTTCTATGACTTGCTCCACTTGGTGAGAGGATATAAGGCTGGGAATGAAAAAGCAGGAGCTCTGGAAATGGTTCTTTGTCATCTTCCATGATTTATCTGAGGGATCTGTTCAAGAATTAGTGTGGAGGCCTTTGCCCTGAGCCTGTGGAACCACCCTGGAATCTGTCTGAACACACAGCCAATTCTATTTGGATCACCTAAGCTCCTTAAGAAACATTTTCCTAAATATCTTTCAATCTTTACAGCCCTTGGTGATGAGGCTTTCTTCCTGCTGGCACCCACCACAGGCTGGCTCAGAGAAGCAGGGTTTTTCCTCACCAATAAATCCAAGCTGTGTTTTGCCTGTCTCCTCTTTTGCTGCCCCTTTGGCACATCCAGGATTGCCCTGGCTTTGTCCAGCACCCATCACTCAGCCAGGGATGGGAACAGTTCCTTTGCACTCCTCACTCTTGGTTCACCTGCAAGATCCCACAAGTTTTTCTTCCTTTTTTCTTTCTCTACAATTCCCTCAGACCTAAATTCAGCTTTAGCTCCAGCAAAACTGGCTTTGACTCCAATCATGCCCATTTTTTCCTGGACCAAACCTGGTTTTCTGTTTGCCTTGCCTGAGTGAGGCATTGGCACTTCCAAAACAACAGAGAAATGTGGTTTGAATGGACTGAAGTGTGTGGTAATTTATAAAGCTCCAGTTGTAACTACCTGAGGACAAGTTAATAGATGAGACCATTTGATTCCTCTGACTTCCTGGCACAGCTGTGTGGGATATAAATCCTCCCAATAGTTGCTTTCCAAATCCTTAATGTGCTGCACTAAGCAAAAAGTTTCTACAGCCACGTTCAGGAGAGAAAGAAATTCAATGAGACACCGAAATTATTCATGTGGTCTTGAGGTGAATCTAAAAGCAGGAAAATAAAGGTGGGATTGAGTATTTGGGGGGAACAGAGGAGAGATCTGTTTTGTTAAGGCTCTGGTTATCCTATCTGGGAATCTATGTTTTTTACCATCAGAATGAGGCACTGACAGTGTCAGAAGGGAGTTTATTTGCACTACTTAATAGTTTAGGAGGTGATAAATTGATTAAAAGGTGAAACCTTAAAACCACACCATCTGCTGAGACTTAAAGAGCCTTTGCTTTTGAGAACACAGAATTGTTGGGCAGTTTCTGGTCTTTTTCAGCACCATCCACAGCAATCTTGGCTTTCTGATCTGGCTCCTGAAAGGAGGGAAATATTAATTTTGAAGTGTATAAACAACAGGCATCTCAGCACAACCTGAGGTTGTCTCCTATCAGCTATGTAATCTTTATATTCTAGATTAATAAACACTTCAGCCTTGGAGTTTATTAGTCCAAAATATATTTATTACCTCATAAATTCAAACCCCCTCCAGTTACCATCTAATTAAACTGCAGCACTGTGCATGCTATCTTTGGGGATGGATTAATAATGGAATTATCTTGTGAAACAGTAATTACATACTTTGTGCATTCTTTGCCACACTCTTTCTTCAGTGTCTGTGTGATGAGTGGGGCACACAGAGCTCCATTGTTTGGAGCTCCTCCAAACTCTCTGTGTATCCAAAGATAAGCAGATTTTTTTTTTCCCTCTTAGGAGAAGTTTGTGCTCAGGAAGGACCAACACCACCAGACTAGGAGCAGTTATGAAACATGATTGTGCAAGTGATTTTTAGCTCGTGCTTTCTCCTCTCTCTTGGAGGAGATTACTCTCAGGAGTAAAAGCTCCTTGCAGGATGTGTTTTATTCTCACTGCAGCTGCCAGAAGGTGAAGACAGCCACTTTGTCTGCAAGAGAATATTCATTTATGGGACTTCACTGGTGACATAGGTCTGAAAAAAGGAAAACAGGCTTGAAGCCTTCCTCAGCAGAGAGATTTACTCACAGTTTTCTCCAGTGGTAAGTGTACCTCCTGTATCCTCATTTATCAATGTACTGACTCTATCTGTGCTTTGGCTTTCTAAGGTTGTCCCCCACCTTCTAACTCTGCATAATTTGTATTGCCAAGAATTCTTTTGCTCATTTTCCTTCACTTACTGCAGGATGAGGAGTCTGAATCCTGCCTGGGGTTCCCTTCCCTGCCTGGAAAGAGGCACAGGAGGCAACACCTTTGGCACATAACTTCCCTGCACTTCTGAAGTGCCTTATCTCCAGTTCAAGTACATCTGTTGAGCAACAGGGGCAGCGTGTGATTCTTGTTGACACAGGCTCTGCTCTACCTGCCAGGAGGGGGGTTCATTCTCCCTTGTGCTTGCAGCACTTGGTGGGTTCAGGATCCATGTGTTGTGTTCTCCTGCCTTTTATTTGTTCACTGCAGTTGCTGGGGCTGTGCAGGGAGAGGAGGGCACTTCCCACCAGTTTCCTCCCTCCATCTTTTCAGATCTTTTCAAATCTTTTCAGATTTTTCCAGCACAAGTTTTGCCTTCTCCCTGGTTTCCTGCTCCATGAGCTCTGAACTTTAATGTCAAACACAAAGTAGTCACTCACTTCATACAAAGGGGTTTGGTTGAACTTCCAGCTGGAACTCCATCTCCACTCCATATTGTGATTGCAACTTCATGTTTTACTTGCATTTTGCAGCCATTCAGGGGCCACATTTTCAAGTCCTTCAGATTTGCACTTGTTTGGATTTCACTGCAAAACCCTGCAAGAATTCTGCCAACAGCAAGGTCAAAGTGTTTGAAGTGATGGAATTTCCAGTACCTAAAGCCTGCTCAGGTGTGAGGATCTCAGTAGTAAGAGTGACTCAGACTTGTAGCTTTGATTTCCAATAAGACACTATTTGCTTTATCCAGTAATTTTCATCTGCCAGCACTCCCAGTGATTCAAATCAGTTTTCCTAGATGAGTGTTATTCTTTGGAAATAAAGAATGCCTGACAAGCTTCTGTACTTTCATGAATAGACTTTTGTAAACCACAAAATGAAATGTAATTATTATATAATATATATTTTACAGAAGCTCAGATGGCTTTATCAGCCCAGTGTCTAGGAATTCACCTTCTGAGATTGAACATCTTGTGCTTGGTGTTTTAATAAAAGTGGTGTCTGATACCACCTGGCCACAGTGTAAAGTGGAACAGGCCCCATTGTAATGAATACCAAACATCTGCAGAGAATAATTATATTTATGACATATTGCTCAAACACACATTATTCTTATTATTATTATTACAGCTCAGGATTAATTTCTGCTTTGTCAAAACCTGCTGATCTCAAAACTTTTGCTTGTCTTAATATTTCCTGTGGCTGTTGATGAAAAGATGCTCTGTGTGTCCCCAGAGTGGTTCCAGGTTGTGTCTTGCCTCTTCTGTCACTCTGTTTTTTTTGTCCCTGCTGTCTGATTTGGAAACTTTAAAACTAGACACCTTTCTGCTGTGTTTTTTCCTGATGTGAATAAATTCACTGCAGAACACTTGCAGAGCAAGAGATGTTTGTTGCCAAGCAATTCTATCAGATGAAGGGTAATGTTTTAGTGTGATTTTTTTTTTCTGTTTTTGCTACAGGCATGAATCTGAAGATGAATTCTAGGAATTTAGGGAAGGAAAAACACAGGGCTTTTATTTCTTAGATTTTTCCCCCTTGTCTTCTATATTTTGCAGTGATTGCTTGGAGTCTGTAAGGTCATCATGGTTGAAGGCATGAAGATGAGGACATCAAAGCCTTTGCCCACTTATGACAATTACTCTGGAGACAAACACAGCTCAGAAGACAAATGTTATGAGCTACCTGTAAGTTCTGGTTCACAAAACAGATGAGAATCCAGAGATGCTTCTGAACCTGGAAATGAAATTTATTCTCAAGGTAATGGTGGAGCTCATTATCTGCTGCTCTCTCTCAATGTAAAGGAAGGAGTGCAATGCCCATATATTCTCTCTCTAACAGCTGACATGTTTTCTGCATTCCTGTGTTTGCCTAAGAAGTCATGGATAATCAATTTGATGTGCAAAATATACTGCATGGATGAATTCTGATACATAGCACTTGCCATGGCTGTGCTGTTAGGAGAGCCAAAAACTTCCAGGAAGGAAACAGCAAGGAAAAAAAAATCTGCCTGATAATTTTCTCATCAGTTTTCCTCCAAGGACATATCTGTAGGTGGGTTCTATAGACAGTGTTTGGGGTTTTTTTTCCCTCCTTGAGTGGCTGGTTCTGTGTTTGTCAGTAATTTTCTCTTGCTGTGTTAGAAATCAAAGCTACCTTATCACTTCAGGATAAATATATCTATATTTATATCTCTCTATCTATCTCCTATAATCCTAACTAGGAAAAACTAACCTGAACTATTTCATTTTCAGCCTTTGTTATTATTTAAATGTATTTTTAAAATGATTTTTAAAATTCCCTACATGAATTACAAATAACTTCCCATCTGACTGGGAGGCAGAATAGACAGGAACCAGCAGCAGACAGATGTGATTATAAAAGATGTTCTGTTTGTTCTAATGAGACTTATGGTCTTAATAAACTCTTAGAATGTTTTTAACACAACCAAATTAAGTAAGTTTCAAATCTGATTTTCTGGTTCTAACCCTATCAGATCACTTTTTGTCGAATTTATGAGAATGACCCCCCCCCAAATTTTTTTTTATTTTGAGAGAATTTCTCCCAAAATAGAGTATCTCTAGTTCCAGCAAAGAAAAAAGGGAAATTTGTACAGATAAAAAGCATGAATGACATGTGGATCATGTGGAAAAAAATCAATCTGTGAGCTTAGACATAGTTCCCCATTGGTTTCCTCCTTTCTTGGAAATCCAAATTTTCACCAGAATATCCAGCACTATTATGTCACCTATCCAAATTTCCTCATAATATTTCACATCCTCCTGCTGGACACAAACAGCTGGGTGTATTTTATGTCATGATGTGACCAATCCACCTCTGTTGCTGTCACTTGAATTGCTGGGGCTGTGTTCTGGAGTCCCCCACAGAAGGTCTTTGTCGTGACAAGCGAACGGTTCACGCTTCGTGAGCAAACAGAAAGAAAGCTGCTGCTAATTGGGCAGGGACTAATGCAGTTATGATCCCATCAACAGTTAAGTTGCTTTGGGAAAGGACACTTTTTTTTGTTGTTGTTGTGGTTGTGTTGCCACATAACATTTTTACTCGGGGTGGGTTTGCTGGGGAAGGTTTTGGAACAGAACTGGAATTGCAGGGATGGCAGAGATGGAAGCCCCCCAGTTCTAAGCTACATCTACAGTATAGAAATCAACATTTTGTTACTCTTTCTTTGAAATTGGAGTTATTAATTGCTGGCTTGTGAAGTAACTTGTCTGTGAAAATGGAAAGAATGGACAGCCTCAAAAAACTCCCTTTCCCCTGGCCTGGAGAACTGCAGCCACAGTGTTTCACGTGGAGGAGGACTCCTCAAAAATCACCAGTTTCCCAAAGGAAGGAGGTTCTTACTCAGTAATTTAGGTCTTTTGGGTGATTTCCCCTTGATCTTCTGTACCTATAGACCTCCCAGTTTCTGAAAGTCTGCAGGACCTTATGTTAAACCTTGGCTTTTTTCCTGAATTACACTTCCATGGAACACTTGGCTATGGATTCACAGCTGTACAATTATATACCAGAAGCTCTTTCCCCTTCATGCTGATTTAATTTTTTTTCTACTCACATCTCTCTTCTCAGGTGGAGCCTCATCTCGAGGAGCCTTGGGAGGCCCAAAGGTGTTTCCTTTTCCATTCACTGCCTGGATTTTAGAAGGTACCATTTTTTTTTTTTAGCATCCAAACAAGGAAATCACAGCTATTTCCATGGGAAGAATGACAGAGATGACAGGGCTTCCCCCCAAAACACTGCCTGTGTAATTGCTGCAGACATTCCAAGCCAGTCTAACGAAGTGCTGTCTGCCAGTCATTATGTTCCCCTTGCAGGACCATCTGTTGCACTTCAAATATGTAAAGGTCTCTATCATTTATTGCTCCAAACAAATCCAGGCCTTTGTCTCATGTGCTGGAGCTCCTGCATGGATTCTGAAGGTGGTTTCAGTCACAAAGGGCAGGGTATTCCCTTTGCTTGTACTCCTTCAGCTCAAATTTCAGAGCATAAATACACTGATCAAACCAATATCTGAATATTTTCAATTTATTTAGAAATGAATTGTGAACAACAACAACAACAAAAATATCTGAAATATGTTTTCTTCTCAGCCAGGAGGACATTGGAGGATTTTTGCTTCTGGTGAACAAATCTTTCCATTGTAGTGGCATCCAGATTTGATACATGCTGAGATTGATGAAAATTACCTTCTTGTAACTAAATTCTTTAATTAGCTTATTTGTATCTGAAGCTAGTGACTCAAAGAAATGGTAAAAAATACAGTCAGCAGCTTAAAATGCTCAAAGCTTCCTTAGCACATGTCCTTTACAAGGATGCAATACTTGGTTGTACAGTCATTATTTATAGGTTAATTAGGATCCTTTCCATGAGTAAAATGAGCAAGATCAGGCATTAAAATATGCTGGCTTTTGTTTTTTCCTGCTGCAGATTTGAAAGAGCTGTAGAGTCACATTGGAGAGCATGAGCCTTGTATTTTCACAGTGGAAAAGTTCTGCTCTGAGGTTTCCAGCCAGAACAACCCATAACAATTCCTGTCTGATCAGGGAGTGGTCCTATCTTTTTCCCTTTCTCCTCTTCCCCTTCTCCTTCCTGCACAGCAGCTCATGTTTGGTCAGAAGCAATAATCTGTTAGATCTTGAATGTCAGTAGCCCCAGAGATTCTGACAAGACCATTCATGTGCATTCATACATCTTAACCAGAGCTGACACTAAAGAGAGCAAGAATTCTCATATTCCTCTTTTTATGGCTGTGCATTAAACTGAAATCTTCTCTTGGAGACCTCTGCTACAAATGACACATTCACCATTGGAAAAAAGGCATTTTAGCAAGGTCCAAACAAAGCAGCTGCACATCAATCTGGCACAGGGGCAGAGGCTCCTGTGAGAGCTCTCAGGGCAAAGCTGGGCTCTGGTTTGCACCTTACAAATGTTGTGAGAGAAATACTAAAAGGAAATAACCATTCCTCCTGATCTTTCTAAATTTCAATTAAAAATAAGTTATTTTGATTTTTTTTTTAAACTATAGGACACATCCTTATAGAGATATTTGGATTCTGGAAACTCAGGGTTGTTTTCTGAGAAAAACACAGACTGAGAATATTCTACTCTACCTTTTACATATTTTACACACACTTGTAGGATGGTGTCCAGCACATGTTTGGGTAATTTTGCAAGGATCTGATTAAGTTGTTCAAGCCAGGTAGGCAATTTTGCCAGCAATGATATTTTTAATCTTCTTTTTCAAAGTGGTTTGGTAGTAGTGACTAAGGCAGACTAGGTGGCTCTGGGCAGCTGGCCATTTTTGAGGTAGTTTAATTTGTTAAAAATTATCTTTCTTCCCACCCAAATCCCCTTGAAACCATTTGGAGAAGAGAACTGTTGAACAGTTGCCAGTAATAAGTCCTGCTGAGACCTCTGTATCCTCCTGACAGAAACGTTGGTGCCAACTGGAGACTGACTGGCACGGGTTTGAACTCTACACTACTTGATATATTTACTTCACATGCACCAATTACAATAATTACCACCTCTGGAGCTGAAGTTTAAGCATTAGGTCTGCACTCCATACCTCAGGTGGTTGGCAGTAGGTTCAATCCTATAATCTCAATTTTCTGGGAATAATTAAGTAGAAAATAAATACTTCCAAAAAATTAGGAGAGACTCTGAATGGAAATCAGAGGCTGAATAATAGAGCTGTTTGTCATGTTGCCATTGTTGAGCTTCATTTATTTCTATTTAATCTTTATTTCTAAAAGGCAGCTCCTTCTTTTGCCTGCAGAGATTCACCAGGAGATGCTGTAGTCCACTGACTTTTATATTCAGCAGTGGAGTATCTCTTGATGTGAATGAAAAAGCAACATGAACCCCTACTTTGTTTAGGTGTTTTTAAAATCTAAATATTCCTTTCAAAAGAAATGCTTGTGACTGGAAGGGGAAATCACCCATCCCTTAGTCCTTTTGGCTGGATGTTTCCATGTGAGGTTGTAGGGATTTAAAGCCAGGACTGCCTTTAACTGCCCAGCTCCTGACAATTCCACTGGTTCCAGTCTGATGCAATGGGGACCATCTCTCCCCCACCCCTGTTGTCTTTCCAAGAGACTGGTTAATTTTTAAATTGGATTAGCAACATCTTTAAAAAAAAAAAGAAAACCTGGTAAAGTTTCTATTACACAAAGATAAACCTTAGACTGAGCACAAAGTGATTTGCCTGTAGCTTTCCTGATCTGATTGCACTGTGCAGAGCAGATACTAAAATTTATATTAAAATTTCTCCATGCAGGTTCCCTCTAGGGAGAGGAAGAGGGAAGGAAAAAGCTTCATGTGACAGATGCTAATTATGCAGCTTAATGCACTTCTGGAAGTTGCAGAGATGAGAACTCTGTAAGAACCTATCTACAAAACAAAGCACATTTTCAACAGCATTTTTTCCCTCAATTCCTTTTTCATCTGCCTCCTCTCTGTTTTCCAGGAGGCTTTGTTTTCCAAGGAGTACAAAGGGCAAGCAGAGTGCAGGATTCAGCAGACATGGATGTGATTGTTCTCCATTGTGTCCTCCTGTTCTGAGGTGCTGTACATGGAATTGGGAAAGCTTCAAGGTTCTGAGGCAGGAAGAGTTTGAGTTCAAAATTCCCTAGTTGCTGTGTTAGTTTTCTTTCCTCTTTTTTAGATATTTTATCAGTTCCTTACCCTGTGTTTAGGTTTACTGGACAAATGATGTTCTGTACTTGTGCTGGGATCCTAGAGAAGGATTTATTGTGATGGATGTGTCAGGATCCCCAAATTCATTATACAGAGAAGTGAGCTGAGGCACATGGGCTGAGTTCTTCCAAACTGGGAGGTGCATCCACACCAAACCCAGTGCTAGACACTGATCCTCTCTTCCAGACAACGAGGGAAAAGAAATGGGAAAATTTGGTGTTTTCCTGCAAGAACCATCATCCTGGATATCCAAATCTACCAAATCCCTTTCACCTTTTTCCTCTGGGTGATAAACCCACACCAGCTCTTGTGTGCTTAATGCAGAACGCTGCTTTCCCTGATTTCCTTGCTATCCCTGGCTTTCCCCGTGGGGAGGAGTGACCCGAGACCCTCTCCCGCAGGGACATCCCGGTGGCGCTGGGACTTCCGAGGGGCTGGGGCTGGCCCTGGGCACCCCGGGCTGCTCCTCCCCGCCCTCGGTTGCAGCCAGCCCGGGGAAAACCATCTGTTCCCCTTGGAAAGGGGTTTGCTTCCCCCCGGAGCCCTCCCCCCGCATCCCGGCCCCGGCCCCAGCTGCCGTGTTTCGATGAGCACTGAGGGAATGAATCTCCTGCGTTTAAAAATACTCTGCTTCTATTTAGATGAAAAGAAGAATCTTGCTTGCCTACACTGGCATACAAAAATAGGCTCGGTGTGAGTAAATCTTCAAAGTTTCTCTTGGTGAATATATCTAGCCTCACTTCTTTTTTTTTTTAACTTATCATGTAAGTTTATTTATAGAGTGTCCTTCTTTCCTCCTACTCTATCAAGACATTTGCAGAAGGTTGTTGCTCGTCTCGTTCAGGAGTCCTGAAATAATTTGCAGGGCCTTTGAAACATCATCGTGTTGCATGGTTGTGATCAACGTGCTGCTGTTGCATGAACATATCATATTTTAATGTGAATGTCAGGTTAGCTGAGACATCCAGGGCTTCCTTTTCCTTTAGGTGCTCTACACTGGTTTGTGTTTTCACTTGAACACTGCAGTGAAAATCCTGCATGTAGTAACTTCGGATTTTCCATTCTACATACAAGGCATTGCCTAGAAAATTAATGTGTAATATGAGAGGATTAGTAAGATGCATACACTTTCCAAACATCTCTTAAAAATAGCTTTCACTGTCACTGTAGCATCTAAATTCTGAATAATCTCGCAGTCCTTCTGCAAATCTGTGCACGTAGTAACAGAGGAGCCACCTACTTCATCCTCTTGAACTGCACAATATGGATCTGGGCATGGAAAATCCTGGGGTTTGGAGCAGGGCTGTGCTTTGGCAGGGAGGCTGTCTGTGGGACTAGTGACAGCATTAACGCTTGCTAAAGAATTAAATATTAAAGTCAGCTTGCACAATACTTGCCTATCTTTCCAAAAAGGCTCCGAGATCCTCAGTTTGGAATTTGCTCCGTGGTGCAAAGCGCCGGCACAGATCTCGGGAATGCTCTGCCAAGGGGTGGGAGCTGCGCAAGGGGAGCCAAGGCTTAGGAGTGTTCCCTGTGCTGGGGCACACTCTGTGCCCGGCCTTTGGCCCCAGGCTGACCGCAGGTGCCCCGGGGTGGGCACAGAATCCCGGGATATCCACATGGACCGGNGACACCATCCTGTGCTCGGGGCTGCCCCATCCCGGGACGCTCAGGCCCGGCCCCGGCTGGACTCGAACCCGCGGCGCCGCCGCCGCCTCCTCCGCGGGGCGCGGCCGCTAGATGGCGCCCCCCCGACGAGCAAGGCGGCGGCTCCGCAGNCGGCCAATGGGAGCGCGGCAGGGGGGCCCCGACCGCCGTCCCTGTGGCCGCCATTAAAGAAAAAGGGTCTCGGAATTACCCGGGAGCCGGATCCGCTCCCGCTCCGGCCATGGGGGACCCGCGCTGAGGCTCCCGCCGCCACAGGATGCCGCGGCCGGGCAGCCGACGACAGAGGCACCGCTGAGGGGGAGG
>VWYE01027667.1:36145-77990 GCA_013398995.1 Alaudala cheleensis | reverse complement strand
GGACCGGCCTCGCAGCTGAGCTGGTCCCTCCCCGCCTCGCCGCCCCCCCCGCTCCCGGGGCTCTGGCGGGGGTCGCGTCCCTCTCCCCGCGGTGACTCGGCGGGCTCCGGGCTCCCCCGAAGAGACTTTACGATTTCCACCCTGGCCCCCGAGGACAGCTGGGGAGGGGGGACCAGGCTCCCCGAAGACACTCTGCGATTTACCGCGTCCTTCTCCCCCGAAAAAAGGCTTGGGGATCGGCCTCCCGGAGACTCCTCCATCCTTCCCCGAAGAGACTTCGAGGGTCACCCGCAATTTCCTCCTTCCACCCTTCTCCCCCCTCTCCCTCCTTTCCCCACGGAAGGAATTTTTACCCGGCGGAGGATATTTTGGTTTCGCCCTCGCTGCGAAGAGTATTTCGTTTTGGGGAGGGGGGGTTTCCCACACGGGAATTTAATCCCCCGCTGGGCTGCTAAGGAGACTTTTGCGGCCTTTCTCTCTCAAGGAATACCTTCTCCCCTCCCCTGCCCCCGCAGATGTTTTTTTTTGGGGTACACCCCAGGAAATTTTTCTCTCGCTCTGCCTTTTTACGAATTCTTCAGCCTGGCCTTGCCTGCTGGCCCCTGAAGTTTGTTTTTATGATTTTAAATTTTAATTTATTTGGAATATTTTTGGAGCAGGGGAGAAGAATCTGACCCCCCCACACCCTGTTGCCCTCGGACTCCGAAGAGACGAGCCTGGATTTTTCTCTCTCCCACGGCCAATCCTTCCCAGTCATTCCACAATTTGCCCCTTTCTCATCTGATGACTAAAGGAACAGGAGGAAGAGGAGGGGGGGTTCTGGATTAATTGCCCCCGCTGGATTATTTATTTTTTCCTGCTTCTCTTGCTTGGCATCTGAGAAGAGAGGAAGGAGGGATGTCAACTGATTTTTACCCCTAGCCCCCTGGATTAATTACCCCATTTTTATTCTCTTGTTGGATCAATTACCCCTTCACCTTACCTCCTCTCCCTCCCCTCCTTATGCGAACGAGAAGACAAGAGGAACAGGGAGGATTTTGATCTTAATCTCCCGTCGTTGGATTACTTACCACCTCCCTCTTTCTGTTCTCCCCTTCCACGGCGGCTTTACACCCCCGATTGAGCTCCAGAAGACGAGAAAACGTTCTGAGTTCCTCTTTATTTTTTTTTTAATTTTTAATTTTAATTTTTTAAATATATATTTTTACCCCCCCCTCTCTCCCATACCTCTCTGTCTCTCCTCGCGGGTTTATTCCCCCTGCCACTATCGCGTGTGTCTGTTAATCCCTTATTTAATTGTATTATTATTTGTGCGTGTGCAGAGCCCCCCTCCCCCTTTCCCTCTCGCTGTCTGTCTCTCCCTCTCTCTCCCTCTCTCTCTCTCTCTGTCTGTCTCTTTCTTTCTTGTCGGAGGCTGTGGGATAATGGCGTGTGGGTTGTGGCTGTGAGGATGAGTTCCTGCTTCGTGCCGAACGGGGCCAGCCTGGAGGATTGCCATTCCAACCTCTTCTGCCTGGTGAGTGTCGGCCCCCGGCGCTCACAACACGCCCGGGGCCACCGAGGGAAGGGCCGGGAGCTCCGGGGGGAGGGGGAAGGGGCAGTGGAAAAGCAAAGCAGCCATTTTTAGCAGAGCTTTCTGCTGGATGAGCCCTCGGAGTAGGCCCTGCCTGGAGCAGCCAACTCTCCCATGCCCCTCCGGTTTCCCCTCCATCGCTGTCTGTCTCGCCTCGCCCCTCCCTCCGCTTTCTTCCTGGGTAGTGGCCTCCCTCCCCCGCCAGTCGCCTTTTCCTTCCCTTCCCGTGCCTTCCAACTTTTCCTCCTTTCTCCCCTCTCTCCCTTGCCTCTCCTCGCAGGGGAAGGGAGCTGCTGCTGCTGCTCCTGCCGGCCCCACATCTCGGGGAAGTTTCTCTTCTCCCTCCCCACTCCCAGGCAGATCCGAGGCGAAACCTTCTCTTCTTCCTCGCTTTTAAACGGATCCCTTTCCCTGCTTGTTTTTTATTCCGGAGGGGCTGCTTTTGGTGATGCCCTCCCTGTCTTGTGTTTAGGTGTGCACCATTTTGTAGGCTTTTTTTAACCCAAGTATCAAATCGTTCACGTTGTTGAGTTTTGGGAGCTCCAAAAGTAAATTCGATATAACTGGACTGTGATGCAATTATATTTTTTTTTAGTGGTTGTGCTGAGCTGTTTCATCAGCTTTTAATGCAAATGAGCTAATCTTAGCTGCCTGCCTGATATTTATGATTCTAGAGATTGTTACAACGATCCTGTGCCAAGCTGTGGCACTCGTATTTTTGGATGGAGGGGAATCTGGGCAGCCTGACTGTGTGTGCAGCCTGCATCAGGCCTGCAGCTCCAGATTAATAGTGCAATTTTCCATCTGAAAGTCTTTCTAAAGTAGCAACTGTTGCAGACAGCCTTTCATCTAAATTGCTCTCCTGCTGAAGGTAGGGAGGCTGCCATGTTAGGTTTAAATGTTGCAGTAATCTTTTTGTATGTTGTCACGTTGGGAAGACAAAAAATAGTAACTTCTTAGCAAATGCCAGCCTGCCTTGCTCTGCCTTCCCAAAGTGAACCCGGGGCAATGCCTCCCCTACCTGCCTTAAGGTGCCTGTGCTCCAGTGGAGAAAACTGAGTGCTAAAACTTGGTGTTGTGGTGTAGATAATCCAGGAATTGTCTGCTTCCCATTACACGGAGTAGTAACTCCTTCCCTGTGTAAAGTCAAATTAATTTTTGTCTGGGAAAGGGTTTAGTGGATCATTATTGACGTGGTTGCAGGTCTAACATAGAATTGGATGATAAAACGAGGGTTTAAATTCTTGAAATGTGGCGTGAGGAATGAAAAGTATGAAAGCTCTTGGTAAAATCAGTGAACACGAGAGAGGCTTCCTGGGGGAGAGACAGAGGATTTCTTACAATGGAGAAACTTGTGAAATTTTCCCAAGTGGTGGATGGCTGGAAGAATGTGTGATTTACTGTATCACCTATTTCCATGGAGCAATCTTGGATGGAGAAGGCAGTGTGTGCATAAGTAAGCAAAAAGAAAGACATTCCTTGCTAAGGCAAGTGCTTGGGAGATTGGACAGTTGCAGTCTGTGAATAACAACATTACTCACTCGTCTTTCACTCTTATGCTTTAAATCAAGCCTGATTTTTCCCTTAAAGCTGCAGTGAGAACGAGCAGCTCTTGCTTTCCTGCAGTTATGTGATGAGCTGTTAAACCAGGATGCCAGATGTGCCCAGTTTATCTCCTAAGTCACCCAAAACTTTGGGATCAACCCCTCCCTTTCTCCCCGCGCCATCACCCCGTGGCAGGACGTTCATCCCGGGGCTGCCTGCGAGCTGACTGCTGTTTTCTCTCCCCCCAGGCTGATCTCACCGGCATTAAATGGAAGCGTTACGTGTGGCAGGGCCCAACTTCTGCCCCCATCCTGTTCCCAGTGACAGAGGAGGATCCCATCCTGAGCAGCTTCAGCCGCTGCCTCAAGGCCGACGTGCTCAGCGTCTGGCGCCGCGACCAGAGGCCCGGCCGCAGGGAGCTCTGGATATTCTGGTGGGGGGATGACCCCAACTTTGCTGACCTGATCCATCATGATCTCTCAGGTAGGAGCTTGGGCTCACCTGCCTCTGGTCCCTGGAAGGTCACGGGTTGGATTTGTTCTGTGGTTCTGTGTGGTTCTGCGGAAGCGCGCCGGCACTCAGGGCTAGCAGAGCATTGTCTCTAAAAAAGATCAATTCATTGCTGTAACCCTCATCAAATTATTACAGCACTATGTTCAGCTCACCTTGGACTGCTGGATGTTTCAAGGAACAAGTGTTTTTTTTTCTCTCCCCACTTGTTCCCTTGAAAAGAAACAAAACACAAGCCTGTGAGTTTTGGCAGCTCCTTCATGAGAAAGCTGTGCTGAAAGCTGTGCCTGTGATTCACAAGTGATGTCTTAAACATGTTTTGATAAGATCCCTTTTGTTGGGCAATTAGAATTTTCAGATTCAAGTGTTAAAGCTCATTTTATTATGTCATGAGGAGTGCAGAGATTCTGGGCAGCTCTGGAACCGTTTGGAGTTGCTGTGGTTGGAATTCTCAGAGTCAGTGAGAAGCCCTCAGAAGGAGGCACCTGGAACTCACCAGCTGTTTCCATGCTAAAATCTGTAAACCTTCAGTTTTCATGATCCCTCTCCCCCCCTTTTTTTTCTGAAGCTGCTTCCAAACCCAGCCTTTTGAAAGGCTGACAATATTTGTATTTCTCAATAACGTTGTGCTTCAGATTTGGCACCTTCCTTTGGAAATGTTTGCTTGTTGGGCTCAATTCCCCACGTAGATGGTTTCCAGCTGCTTATCAGCAAGGTGACGAAGTTAGGTATTTAAATTGGGTGAGTCTAAAGGTGAGACTAAATTCGAGGGGGAAAAAAAAATGCCCAACAAACACATCACTCTAATTTCCTTTCAAATAATGTACAGCATTCAGGTTACTGAAGTGTAAAATGAGCCCAAGGTTTGGTGACCTGGTAACCAGAAATTGTTAATGCTGCCTCTGTGTGTGTGTGTGGATAAGCTGGAGAACAAACAGGAGTTTAAAGTGCCACTGAGGAAGTTGACTTGAAACAATTTAATAATGTGTGGAATTTTCATACAAAAATACTGTGATCTGAAAAACAATTGACGCACTGAAATGATGTTTATTTCTTTGAATGGTTGACTTCAAAGATTGGGCTCTTGCTCCTATTCCTGTCTGTCCTGGAACTACAAACTTTGCATTTGAAATGGCACTGACTCTAGAGTTTGCTTGATATTTTAGTGCATTTAAGGTTTCCTTATTATGACCTATAAATAACCTCGGTTTTGACCTGCAGGGAACATCCTTTGTGTGCCTGAGATGTAACTGAGACCCAGTGCTGGGTGTTCTTGGCCTGGGCCTGCCCTGAGCCAAGACCAAGGCTTGTGTGGAAGGACCTGTGTGAGTTTTGTGTGCTCCTGGCTGTGGGATTAAATGGAGACAGATTTTAAATGGGAAATCCAGTGGAATTTAAGCCATTTGGAAAGTGTGATTTTGTGCTAGCTAACCACTGAAATTATTTGTTTGAGCAGCTTTCTTTGCCACCTCTTGAATCTGCTGGTGATTGATCACAGAGGGCCATTTGAAAACAGTTTCAGCTCAGCCCCTTGTTTGTGCTTGTCCAGAATTCCCCTTTTGCACAGGTAGATAAGCAGGTATCATCCCAGGGACTTACCCACTCTTAACCTCTCTTAGGGTCTGAGGCAGAGCTAGTGGAGGATTAAAACCTCCCAGCCACGTCTTTGAGTGTTTTCTTTGTTCAGGTCACCTGTGGGTGCCTGTGCTTCCTCAGAGCTGTTCCACACGTGATTCGAGGGGGACCTGAGCCTGTCACCTGTGTGTGTGTGGGGGTGTGTCTGACACCCTGGGCTCTGCACACCTGGTTTTGTCCTGTTTGAATGAAAATCTGTCAGTGTGTGTGCGAGGAGTTGGGCCAGATCCTCCTCAGGAGGTGGCCGAGGGGTGCCCACAGCTGCACTTTTTCTCTTTGCTGCTGCACAAAATCTCAACGTGGATCTCACAGGAGAGAGAATTATGGCTGAACCCAAACAATGTTATCTGACCTTTGTCGTAGCCTAATGGATTTTTTCATCGCTGGACAATTCCTCCTGGTAATTCACACTGCCTCCTTCTCCCCATGGCTGCTCGTTACATTTTCAATGGGGATGATAAATGACTTCTTAGCACAGCCTTGTTACCTGCAAAATTGATTGGAAATTGTTTGCTGCTGCAGGTTGAGGTGCTGCCTCATTTTAGAAGTTTGCTGCTGGATGAGGTGAAGGATTGTCCTGGAGGATGAGGAGAGGGAGGAATCTGGGAGCAGTTTGTCCCTTGGTGCCTTTAGATTCCTCCAGGGGAGGTGGCCCTGCTTAGAAATCTGCCAGAGCCACGTTGGTAACTCTTGATTCTGCCTCCCTTTGGTCTGAAACTCTGCCTGCTCAGGAGAGGTTGGGATTTTGACAGTTCCTGATTTTTTGGTGTGTGTAGTTTCAGCGAACAACGGGTGTTCAGAGTCTGGAACACATCTTGGTTATCAGCCCTGGGGGATTAGAAATCTGTCAGCCTTCCAGGAGCCTTTTGTCCCCTCCCCAAGATCCCTTCAGCAGGATGTGAATGTACATCTCTGCACATCAGAGTGGAGAAATAAATGCTATCTCTGTGCTCAGCTGTACATTCTGCGAGTTCCCTCTGTGCCCTGCAGTCACGTTTGAATCCTGCTCGTGGCTGTGTTGGAGTTCTCACTCCAAGCCTTGGATAAGTGTCTTGTTGATGGTCAGGGATTGTTGTTGCCTGCGGGCATGTCAAAAGGAGACTTGTTCAGAGATGCTGATTGATCAGGAATATTGACTTCACTCAATCATTTATTTTTTTTTTTCCCCTTCCCTAGGAACCCACTTACTGCACATCCAGCCAAAAAAACCAGAGGTCTGTGTCTAACCCAACGTAGCTAGAGGCAGACAGAAGTTAGTGAAATGTTATTTTAGCCTCTAACAAACTCAAAGGTTATGTTTTTGTTCTGACAGTGAGGCTTGATTATAGTAATTCTTGCAACTCAAACCCTAAAGTAGGACATCTCTTCCAATTTCAGCAGGCACTGGTCTCTCACAGCTCTGATCAGCAGTTATTTTATTAGAAAGGTTCTTTCTTATTTTCATGGGGCTGCTTCTAGACTTGGATTATTATTTTTTTTTAAATTGGCAGTAGATGATTTTAAACCTGAGGACAGTGGGGTATGAATTATGTACAAGACAAAGTCCCAAGGAAATGGTTACAATTTGATTAATGCTGGGATAGGGGAATGCTGCTATATGGCTTTGACCTTCAAATTGCATCTTTTAAATGGTGAGCTGCAAGATGCATCTTTTTCATTCTGGTGTCTATTAAATTTGGTTAATTTACTTTAAAAATTAAAGAGTTGTCTGTCATATATCAAGATAATCAGTTTTGGTTTGCTGAACAATCTTCTGGGAGGGGGGAATGTATAAAAATAATGGTGGTTATGGAGGAGAGCTTGGAAGAATCCTGATGCTTGTGTGTGTGGTAAAAACAGACTAAAAACAAAGAATGATGTGTGTTGTGTGGCTGTTGATACAGGAGCATTAGAGATGAAATAAATCCCTGTCCCCAAAAAATCAGTGGGGTTGTGCTGCTGTCAGCTCTGAGTGTCTCATTGCTCCAGGACAATGGGAACCAGAGGATGAGCCAGTTCTCAATCCAAAGGGCTGCAAACCCTGCCAGATGCAAGGAGTTGGCAAAGGCAGCTTGGAAAAGAGTTCAGCCAGTGGTGCTTTTTTCAGATATTGCTCCCAAAGATAATTTAACAACTACATTAAAAAAAAAAAAAAAGGGAAAAAAAAATTTAAAAAGGCAAAGATGCTTTCTAAAGCATTTTGCACCTGATGTGAGCACGGTGAGCTGCAGCCCCTTGTCTGGGAAGGATCTGTGTGTTCTGTGAGAGGCAGGAGAGCCTTTCCAAGTGTTCCTGCTGCATTGATGCTTCAGCATTTCTTCAGTCCTCCATGTTAGAGATGGAGCCACTTAAGCAAAAACTGCTGATAAGCATTATGCAAAAATGACTGGAGCAGTTTTATCAAACTTCTGGGACTTGCTGTGAGCTCAAAGGTGACAAAGGTTTAACTTTCCCCCCTTTTTTTTTCTCCCCTTGCCCAACGTGCACGTGAAATATCTGTGGAGTCAGGTGAAAAGTGCTTTGTCACAGGCAGTGTCATGTTGGTTGTGTGTCCAATGTCACATGCAGGATGACCTGGATCAATCAGAACAATGAAATATTTCACTTACACTCTCACATCCACCTGCATAGATGGAATTGCTCCATATTGAATCATTTAACTGGGAAGTTTTTCAGTTTTTCCTGAGCTTTGTAGCCAAACTTACACCCAACAAATGGTGAAAAGGAGCAGTTACCTTGTTATCTTTATAAACTGCCATGGCTACACTCTTACAGAAAGGTTCTACTTTGAAACTGGCAGCATTTAGAAAATATTCTGTCTGGTGGGGAGCATCAAACCTCTGAGAGTGACCCTGGCAAAGGCCAAGCAGCACAAAAACCAACCTGGAAAGGTGCTGAGTGTTCTCATTGTGGTGTTTTGGACAATTTGGGTGTCCAAAGACTTGGATTCAGATTTTATTCAGTGAGTGTAGATAACAGACACCACTCTAACAGGAACAAACTTCAATTCTCTTACTCAGATTTTTATATTGATATTTTTAAAATTGTGTTGTTTTCATTTTTTCCCTGCTAAATCTGTTGCTTCTCACTGGTTTCCTGAGGGATGTAGGCCCTCAAAGCAGTATTTCAGTAGCTTTGCTGGGTAATTCTCACTTGGAGCAGTTTAAATTCAAAAATCTGGGGTTTTTAAATAGAAAGCTTCTAGTCCAAGTATTTCTGTCATACCATTAAATATTGTGTACAGCAGCAATTTCACATTGCTTATTTACTTCCCTTGGAGTCTGAGGTTTATTTAGGAAGTTTCATTGTATAAATCAGGTTTGTGTCAGTGTTTTTAACACTGGCACAGTCATAAAATGGCAAAAAGGGAGGCTGTGGGTAAGAAATGCGTCCAAAAGACAAGTCCCAATCCTGAGAGGAAAGAATGGATTTTTCCCTGTGTAATTGAAGTAATTGGGGGGAATTGTAGTCCAAAGTGGAGGCTTTGTTTCTTTGCATAGTTTATTTTAGCGGTTCATTGAGATATTTTTGATGGTGTGCAGGAACTGGTGTTTATTGATGTCCTGTGTGTTAAAGGAAGAAGGGAAATCTGTCCTTAAGTCTTCTTAAAAATGACATTTTCCAGTCTGCGTATTTATCTGTTAAATATAAATTTCTCTCTCTCTATATATAATACATATTACTTCTTAGAAATCCTTGATCAATAAATTTGGCCAAAGATCTGTGAATACCAACAGGCTTCAAAAAACCTGACATGAATTAAACTATAATGTTTCAAGATACTCCTTTTCCAGAATTCACTAAAAATTGCAAGAGTTTCATATTCTGAGGGTGCTCCACATTTTTTTTTCTTTAATTCTCCAAGAGCACCACACAGAAGGGCATAATCAGTAAAAATGAACTTTACAGGTGAACTGTAGGAAGAA
Source organism: Alaudala cheleensis (assembly GCA_013398995.1). Lineage (NCBI taxonomy): Eukaryota > Metazoa > Chordata > Aves > Passeriformes > Alaudidae > Alaudala > Alaudala cheleensis. Next base: position 68,822 of record VWYE01027667.1, on the reverse strand, counting down.
TGGAAAGGAGAACATAAAAGTTCTGAAGGAAAGTGGCCTCCAATAAAATTGGTAATATTGAGAAGGTGCTGGCTGAAAAAGTTGATTTATGTGTAGTATGCAAATTGCTTTTTCCTGGCCATTGTTTCCATGAATTCTTAATTTCCTTAATAATTTTTAATCTTCATTTGAGGAAAACTCTGTCTGATGTGTGGTGGGAACAGAGAGGGAGCAGTGGGATATGGGCACAAATTGTTTAATGGATTTGACATCAAAATGAGTGTGCTGGGGAAGAGCTGAGTGCTTTGGGCAGCTGAGAGAACTCATCAAAAATAAAGTACTTTGTAACCTTCAGGTTGCCAGAGCACTTGTGTGGATAACACTTGTCCAAAGTGAAATTGTGGCTTAGCACCTTTAGAAAATGAGTCAGCAACTTCTTGGGGTTTGTTAGCATTATCAGATGGAACATTTGGGTTTATTGTTTGAGGAAGATCAGAGGACAAAAGTGCCTCTTCCTCTCCCCCTCCTTTTTAATCAATGGTTTGCTGTGCACAGTTTTCTATGAAGTGGGAGGGGTTTTCTCATGTCAAGAAACAACAATTTGAATTAGGAAGAAAAATAGTTGGCAGATGTGAGCAGATGTGATGTTTGCTTCTCTCCACCACTGAAATTGGGGGGGAAGGGAATGACTGAAGAGACTTCAGAAAGTCAGAGAACACTCACTGCTGGGGGTTTTTTGCATGAATTTGAATAATGCTCTGAAATAAGGGTTTCTTTAACAGACAGCTTCTTTTACCTTCCCTTTCTGTGGCAAGGTGCTCTTCACTCAGAGCAGGTGGGCTGGGCAGCAAAAATTGGAGTTTTCATTGTGATTTGCAGCTCAAACCTCACACTTTGCCCACAGAACACACTCAGCTGAGAGCTCTGTGGTTCTGCAGTCACCTGAGGCAGGAGAGCTTTCAGGAATGACATCTTGAGGCAGGTTCTTGCATGGAAACTGGCTCATACCTTGGTGGTGAGCACAGCTGATCCTGAGTGAAGCTGTGTCCATCCTAAACTGACTACAGAGAGGAGAAACTTCTTGGTGTCCTCAGTGTGTCCATCAAAACTCGAGTTTTGTGTTATTTCAGCACCTTCCATGGCATTGCTACATGAATACACCAATTATTAGGCATAAAAACTGGAATAAACTCCTCCCAATTCCAGCTTCTAGAAAGTCCTGGATGCAGGGGATGTGCTTGGAACGGCTCCTTAAAATGCCAGGAGCGAGTGTACAAACCCCAAGTGTGTAACCTTTGAGATGGTGAGGAGTTTATTGTGCAGCTAAAGTCCAACATGCCCGAGCTCTGCAGTTAATGTTTGCTCTGCTGAGCTGCTTTTTGGTCTGGAGCTGAGCTGCTGCCCCTGGGACAGGGCATCCACCGGAGCTGCAGCACCCTCTGCGCTTGGCACGGCCACTTCACACCCTTTGACTTTGGACTTTTGTTGCTTTTTGTTACCACAGCGGTGTCTGATGTTTCTCCAGTGAGTTACTGTGTTATCTTGGGGCTCTGCAGGGTTTATAAACAAGTTTTTGCTCGGTTCAGGTGGGGTGGGAAACTTTGGTGGCGAGGTCTCTGCTCTGGGAAATGCTGCTCCTTGTTTTTCCTTGTCTTTCCCAGAAAATTGTTTCACGGAGTGATTCATCTGTAATGATGCACACCTCCTCTTTTCTAAATGATGGGGCAGGTCTGTTTACTCTTCTCTGTCCCTCAGAGTTACTGGGAGGAACTTTCTTTTACTCACAATGCTGGCCTTGTGTGGAAATGCACTTTTCCCTGTGGAATGTAGCAAAATACAAACATGTTCTGGTTCCAGTAGTATTGAAATCCCCTTCTCTGTCATCTCTGTTTTAAATACTGTTTATTGTAATAATGTGTAAGGTTTTTTTCTTAACTAAAACTTTTAGGTGTCTGGTTTCCTAGATGCTCTCAAATTTAAGGATATCAAGGACTTCAGTTAATAATATTGCAAAATACAAACCTGGTCACCATGCTCTGGTTCCAGTACTATTGAAATTCCCTTCTGTGTCATCTCCGTTTTAAATATTGTTTATTGTAATAATCTGTAAGGTTTTTTTCCCTAACTAAACTTTTCAGATGCTCTCTAATTTAAGGATATCAAGACTTCAGTTAATAAATATTGCAACCTTTAAAGCTTGTGAGTGGCTTCCAGAGGAAGGTGCAGGGGCTGATTTCCAAGGGGGATTTAAAATGCAAGGACTTGGCCATGCTGCTGAGGTTTCCTGCCCGTGGAACCAAAATGCAGAGTGAGGGAGAGAGGGGAGCAGGCAGAGCTCTGCTCTCAGCCCCTGGAGATGTGCAGGGGTGTGAGGATGAGCCACCTGTGCTCACCTGGAGCTTGGAGCAACGACCTCCACAGGTCCCCTCCGACCTAAATTATTCCATGAGTATCCAGAGACTGGAGTAAAAATATGTCTCCTTATCTGTGTCAGACAAACTGCTCGTCTGTGCTGCTGTCTGGAGCACAGAGGCAATGGCATTTGAAGAGGAACTCTGCTAGGTTAGTCCAAGGAGGCCAGGAGCAGGTCCTGAGGGACAGATGGGAACCACAAAATGGGAGGAATTAGAGGCATCAAGGTAAGATCTGATTGCCAGTGGTTTAAGGACAGTATCTTAAGATTTATTATATTATGATCTTCCTGTTAGTATTGCTGGGGATGGATGATATCAGATATATGCTGGGAGACACCCCAGGAACCTTCAGATGTCTCTTGTTTTACCTGGGTAAGGGAATTCCAGTGCAACTCTCTGGATCAGTGTTTGTGCTTTGAGGGCCTCCAGACCCTGTTCAAGCCCTGAGCAGGAGCCAGGGTGGTGGAAAAAGTTGCAGTATTTTGTCATAAATCTCACTTTTCCATTTGGCAAATCAGCTTGGCTTGTGCAGTTTGGATCCCATGGCTGTGTTTGGTTTGTGGGGCACAGAAGGTGTCAGTGTTTGACTTGAGAATCCCACGGGTGGGAGCTGGGCATTGTCTGGCTGCTTTTTCTCTCCTGTGTATACATCTGACAGCAGGGCTGGGCTGCTTAAACATCTTCATTTTCAATGTTGAATTAAAGAGAAAAATGACAGGTTTGAGTCTTCTGAGGAGGATCAGGTTGTTCTTACCAATATTCTGAATCTGAGTATTTTTTATCATCTCTAGCAAATTGATCATGGAGGGTCAGTTGATTGCTGACTTTTACTCCTGCCTTTCTTCAATCAGTGCTACCCAAAAACACCAGGATTTATGAAGTGTGTCTGTGGCAAACTTATTTTTAAGCCCAATTGTCACCAATTCTGCAGGATGAGCATTCCAGACTCCCCAAAAACACGAGGAGCCAGCTCACACAGTGCTCCTGCAGGCTGAAACACATAACATGCTGCTGCTGCTTGTTCCCTTTTGTGTACAAACAACTGTTGCATCTTCTCCCCTCGTGGGGGACGAGATATTTTTACAGCTGATCACTTTTAGCAGCTCCAACCGTGCAGAGTTATCTGCACACTACTCCTGCTCTATGTTACACTGTGAATATCTCTGAAAACCTCCTGTGGGGGGAGAGAAACACCTGAAGCAGCAGAAGCCCCAGGTGATGTGTGTTGTCCCTGTGCCTTGCAGAGGAGGAGGATGGGGTCTGGGAGAACGGGCTGTCCTACGAGTGCCGCACTCTGCTCTTCAAGGCCGTGCACAACCTGCTGGAGAGGTGCCTGATGAACAGGAACTTCGTGCGCATCGGCAAGTGGTTCGTGAAGCCCTACGAGAAGGATGAGAAGCCCATCAACAAGAGGTAGGAGGCTCCTTTTGCTTCACTGGAGGGTTTGTTCTGTGTGCCAGGAGAAAGGTTTGATTCAGAGGCTCCTGTGGTTGATTTGTTCTGGAGCCTGGCTCTCTGCTTGATCTTATTTTTATGCTTTTTTTGGAGTTTGTCAAAACTTTCTTACACTGGAAGGAAATAATGCTAAATGTGGTTATTTAAAACACAATCCCTTCTGTGCTGGTGTCCATGTCCTGACCATGGATAAAGGGGGTTGGGAAAGAAGGTAGAGTCTTCCAGGAAGGAAGAAAAAGCCACCTGAATGAGGATCTAAATGGAAAAGCCATCTCAATTAGGATCTAAATGAAAAATGAGGATATAAAATACCTGCAGGTGCCTGGAGCTAACTCTGCTTGCAAACACCAAGCAGGACTCGTGGTAGACAGGTCCCACCTGAGCTTTGGGGAAATGGCACCCCATGGGAGATGCTGAGGGTTTGGAATGGCAGCTCCTGGGCAGAAAGAGGATTCTGGTGGCTGGGAATGCTGGTGTTAAAAGAATCCATGTGGGCCTCCATGCTGGGGGTGGGGAGGAGGGTGAGGAGAGAATTTTTGATCTAAATTGGAAGGACTCCTTCTCATGGTTCTAACGTGGTTTGACACGGTCTATGTTGCCTAGCAATAAATAATGAAATGAATAAAAACTAGGTTAGCTGGAACAAGTTTAATCGCTGTTCCCAAATCAGCTTTTAAAATCCAAAGTAATTTAAAGCTTAGATGATGTTTTTTTTTTTTTCTGTGGCTTTTTTTTTTGTGTGTGTGTCTATGTATGTGTTAAATCTTGCATGCAGGAAATTTTGAGATCAGTGGCTTTGCTTTTTGGGTGTGGAGTTGGCCATTGTTGGGCATCTTCTGTAATAAATTTAAACTTGAAAGAAATTTAGAAGCTGTTTTGGAGCAAAAGAAGCAGAAGCACATGTTTGTGTGTGTTTCTATTAGTAGTTGTGAACTGCTGCTTTTAATTTATGGATAAACTCGTCCTTTAGTTCCAGGCATTTCTTTCTCCACCCTGGTCAGGGCAAATGTTTCCTCTCTGGGGTGTCCTTGTCCATCCATTCTTTTCTGCTGTAAATCAAGAGTCAAGAGTTGACTTTTAACTATTTTGGCCAATATCATGTTGGCCCAGCCTGAGCTTTCCTCCTTTGAGGAACTGCTTGACCAAATTTGCCATTTTAAACCAGCATTAGTTGTGTCCTGGATTCTCTTGGAGTAATTCTATCAAGCTCTCTAGAGCAGCTGGAAAAGCTGATGAAAGCTTTTAAAATAAAATAGCAGTGTTTGTTTAATTTGGAGGCTCTGATTCTTTTTGGAAGAAGGTCAGGATGTCAGCATGCTTGATGAAAATAACTGAAGGAATTGTGTGCTTACTCACACAGTTTCATCATATGTAACCCAGAACTACTGGAAAAATATGTAAAGAGCTTTGACAGATCTGTGTAAGATATTTTATTGAGAAATTTCAGTATTTCCTACCAGATAGCTCAATAGCATGTGATGCTCTGAGTGCTGGATTTTATGGAATGAACTGGGGGAATGGTGAACAGATGTGTTCTCGTGGCAAATTTGGCTCATCCCTCCTTGGAATATCCAGAATTGGGATCATCTCTGCTCCCTGCAGAGCTGGGCTGTGCACAGGGGTCAGTTCAGGCTGGTGGGAGAACCCCAAACACTGCCATGGTGCTTTGTGAAGGAACATTTCTCTCATTTCCCTGCAGCAAACCCCACACAAAGCCTGGAAAAAAGCACTGAATGGGGTGCAGATCCATTTCCTACCAGGCAGCTGCTCCAAAACTAACAAAAACTAAACCTTCATACAACTTCTGCATGTTTTTCATTCCTCAGAATCCATTTAATCAGCCAAATCTATACAAAGTTTATAAATTTTTTTTTTTAGATGTGGCTGATTTAATTAAAAACCAAACCAAATCCCCACAGCCCCTCTTGTGAGTATTGCTGCACACATCTTCAGAATCACTTTTGAAGCTGTATTTTTGTCTTGCATCCCATGTTACTCTGCTGTCTTTGGGACTGTTCTTTGCATTAAGGTTCAGGAAGGAATTCCTGTGTAATTTGAGGTGATTTGGTATCCTGGGGATGTGAGGTTTGCTCCCAGTGTGCTTTGGATCATCATTTATCTCACCCTGCACTTTGGGGCTTGGCCAGCCACTCCAGAGACTTGTCCCCTGTGTTTTACAGCTGCAGATTCCAATCAGCTTGGTTGTTCTTGCTGGAAATCTTTCATTTCAAGGAATTTGCCTGGAAAAGGAGCAGTCAGTGTCCTTGGTGTGGAGGTGACTCCTTCCCCTGGGCTTTGTGAGCTGCAGGACCTCAGCCCTGCTCTCTCCTGTCTGAAGGGTGTGCAAGCAGAGCTGTTTCTTTCATTTGAAGCTGATCCCATCTGGATTTTTCCCAGTTTGAAAGCCTGTGCTTGCACAAGGGGAGGTTTGCAGTGCTCTGCTCTCCCTGCAATCTCTGCTGGTGCTGGTGCAGCAGCCAGGAGGGAGGCTGGGATTCCTCAGAGGTGTTGTAGCAGCTCCTCCAGCAGCCCTCCCTTCCTGGCTCTTCCTCTGCTGGGTGTTTTTTTCTCCTTGCATTAGGTGATATTAAAATAAAAACCCTGTGTTATTACACATTTTCATTTTAAAAGGACAGTTCTGGATGTTCAGAGTTGATGTGTGTGAGCAGAATGGGATAATTCTGAGTGCTCACTCTTTAATGATGTGACTCCTAAACAAATAAACTCATTAAACTCACCTCTGTTCTGTGAGATCTCTGAAATTCTTTGCTGTGGCAGCAGTAACCCCTGAGCTGCTCCCCCCTGCTGCTCCCAGTTCAAACCAGCACTGAGCCCAGTGAGCCACTGGTGGATGGGCTCAAATCTCATCTCTCACCATGGCCTGGGGACATCTCTGAGGGTTTTAACTCTGCTGCTTCCCCTCCTGTTGGAGACAGGGCAGGGATGGAGCAGCTCCCTGAAGGAGGGGCTGTGCTGGGGGCTTCCTGCCCATTTTTAAATAGGTAATTTCAGTTTTCCAGATGATTTAAAAACCACAGAGAGGATTTTGCTGAAGGTCTTTGCTGCAACCAATCAAAAAAAAATTATCATTGTATTTGTCACAACCTGTTTTGGTCACTTGGAGACTACAGAAGCTCAATAATGTGGTTTAAATGGCTACACATTAAATGAAAGTTTGACAAATAGAAATGTAATTCTCTTTTCTCCTTTCCAGCTATGGCTGTGTATGTTTTATTTCCAAAATCCCCTCATCAGTGTGAGGTGGAGACTGATCTGCTCCATCCCATTGCTTCAAAAACTGCCTTTGGATGTTGCTCTTACTCATTACTGGGATATACCTGGAATAAATATGATTAGGAAACCTGTCAGATTAAATGCTATTTTAGACACAATTAAAACAGATCAAACATGGCACTCCTAATGAAGCACAAGCACCAAGTGTTTAGGGGCATCTCTTGGAGTTTTTGGCAATAATTACAACTTGCTAAACTTTAACACAATTGAAATGGCAGTGAGCAAACAATTGAGTAATCCTGAATTTGTGGGTGGATCTGATAGACAACTGAAAGTCTAGAATGCTCAAAGCTGCTCTATTTCTTGTATGCTTGGGGTTTTTTTTTCCCCCTTGTAATTGGGAAATAATGCAGCCCATTGCAGTGGGTGGCAAAGCAGAGCTGGTGTCTGAGGAGTTCATTTAATGCTGAGAAAACACCACACACCCCAAACAAAAAGCACAAAAACCACCCCAGCAGCCACTGGGAAATTCATCAGTGATAAGGTTTATCATAACTTGCTGCACAGGTTTCAGGGTAATTCTGTTTACCACAAGTCTGGGTTCAGGATTTTACAACTCCAGGCCACCATTCTCTTATTTTATTTTTTTCCCCATGGAAATAGAAAAGAATAAGTCTATAACTTCTTGGAAAGTGACTGCTGAAAAATATTCTAGACACGAATTTGGCTTTATTTTAAACCTTTGTACATGCAGTTCTCTTGTTTTGAAGCTGTGCTTATCACAGCTCTGGAGAGGGATTTTTTTCTCTCCCTGATCATGAGGAAGAGGTGGAGCTGTGGCTGTGAGTTTGGTGCAGGCCTGTGGCACTCAGGAATTGGCATGGCCATGGCTGCACTGGGGGTTTGGGGGGTATTTTTGAAATTTGGGGATGGTCAGAAATGTCTGTATTGGCACTGGGTGGGCTCAGCTCCTGTCTGCCCTTGAGACAAAGGAAATGCTGCTTTTGCTCTGTTTTACCCCACATTTCTGCCCTGTTTGCCTCCCTTTCCCCAGCTTCCCACAGGAGCAGAGAATTTTACTTCCTGACCCCTGGGATGCTGTTGGGAATTATTATTATTAAGGAACAGAACAAGATTTCCACGTGCTAAAGCTCAAAAATTCCTTCACACTCAAGAGAGTGAAGCACCAAAACAAGGTTCACCCCCAGCTTTTGGGTTTATTTCTGTTTATTTAGTCTGAAACCCAATGCCTCTCCCCTGATAGGGATATTTTCTATCAAGGCTTCTCCAACTCTTTGCAGTGCAGATTTGCTCCCCATGTTAATCTTGAGATGAAACAATGTCACCATTTTTTTTGCAGCAGCTCTAATGAGGCTGCTGTGGCCCGGCAGGAGAGCAGGTGATGTTTTTCCTTTTGCTGGAGACAGCTGGAATTGAGAGCTGCTCTAAAGTAGGACAGTGCAGGATAAACAGCAGGAGCTGAGAGCATTGATCACATGGTTGTCTCTTTGGAATATTGGGTTGCTACAGAGACTACAAGCAGACAAATTTAGCACTTTACATCACAAAGCAGTTTTCTCTTATTTAGCTTAAATTACTCTGGTAGTTGGTTCATCAGGAGGAAAGGAAAAAAAATGATGTGGCTTTTGGTTTTTTAGCTTTCAAGCATAAATCTGCTCTTTTTGTTCAGTGAACAATAAAATAATACAAAAAGCCATGCAGATACTTCAGGTTTTGTGAAATGACAATTTTATCATGCATTTCCTTTTTGAACTTAATAAAAATCTGGTTTAACAAGATGTTTGTAAATGTTTCAGGATGGGAAAGAGCAATGCAGGGGAAGCTGTTCTCCTGGAACTCAGGGAGGTTTAGAACCATGATCCTTTTCCCAAATCTGTTCTGGATCTTTATTCTTGATAGCACATATTTCCCTGTGAAAGCTCAAGTTCAGATAATTGAGATTTGCAGCCTCAAATTAAGGGATGCTAAAGTACAAGGTGACAGGTTTATTAGTCTCATTTAAGTTCTGAAATGCAGTGAGCAAACTCTTTGTAGTATTGTTTATAATTGTATCTGGAAAAATATCCACCTTTGTGTGTGTATATAAACTGAAAAAAAATCAGTTTGCTTCCTTTTCAAATACCATCCTGGAGTTTTAGTGTGTACAAAAATAAAATTGGTTTATTGGGAGGAAGCTGAGGCAGTTAACAATGGAGTTCATTTCAAATGTGGCAGTCCAAGGCAGTGTAAATGTGGCTTTTTCTGGAATACAGATTGCTACATCAATGTTTGTTTTAGTGCACATAACTCAGTTATGGAATAAATAAATATTTTTAACTCTCAGGTCTAAGTCAAATCCAAACATCCTCAGCCACGAGGAATGCTTTGGAGAGCCTTTTGACAGGAGTCATTAATGATGTGCTTTGAACTGGAAGGGTTTTTTTACCCTACTTTGCTATTAGCTATGTTTTTGTGCTTTGTGTTATCATCCAAATCAGCTTTCTGCTGTTTCCCTGCCTGGCCATGGGGAGTTACTCAGGGATGCTTGGGAGAGCAGCTCTGCTCCATGGCTTTGTCCAGAGTGAGAGAAGCAGCTGCAATTCCACCTCTGGATCCTTCACTGATGTGCAGCTCCCTTGAAAATGGTGCTTTTTGCACTGATTTTGGTCTTTTACTTCTTTTATTTCATTTTTTTTCCTGATCACAGCACCAGCACAGTGAATTCCCTGCTCCTTTGAAGGTTGGGGAGTTTGGCAGTTCAGGGATGTTTAAATGGGATGGGCTTTTGGGGCAGCACAGGTGGGAGGGAGGTGGGGAAGGAACTCCTCAGTGCCTGTGGTGTGGCAGCTGCACCTGGAAGTGTGAGCAGGGCCAAAGAAGTGCCCTGTTGGATCCCAGCTTGGTTAAAAGGCAAATAAAATTAAAAATAAACAGAAAGGGAAGAGATTTAGGGCTTCATAGAGGGGGGTGTGTCACCTTCAAGCTTTTTTCCTTCTAAATGTTCATCTCCAAAAGAACCCATTTAATTGTAAGACTGTTCTCCATCCCAGGAATTCATTGTAGAAGGGAACTGCCACATTTTCCAAAGGAGCTGTTTGAATTTCTTGAAGTGGCACCCAGAAGGTTTTTTTAGTGAAGGAGAACTCCTGGGTGATGCTTCAACTCTCAATTATTGTCAGCCAATCCTGGGGAAAAAAACCCACCCTGGCCAAAATGTACCAATTTTTGGCAATCATGACAGACTGAAATCATGCAGATTAATGAATTAATTCGAGTTTTAGCTCAGCTGGGGTGTTTGTGCTCCCAGAGCAGGTTGTGCCCTGCTGGGAGGGAAGCTGTGGGCTCAGAGCTGGGATCCCATCAGTCCTGGGACACAAACTCCCCTGTGCAGGGAGGGGCTGGCACAGGGAGCACTTCAGGAGGATTCAGTAAATATTTTGGTTGGGTTAGCAGAGCTCTGGCAGCATAAGGTGCTCCCACTTCAACTCAGAAGTAATTCACAGAGACAAGCAAGGAAAACAGGAGATAGTAGTTACAGAAAACAAACATTTTCTCTTGCAGCTGAAACCTTTGGATGGTTTTTTTTCCCCTTTAATTTACTATTAAAATGTGCTTTTATTTGGAGCCTTCCTTGTGCTGCTGCTGTCCTGGGGAGGGGATTTGAGTGTGGATTAGTGGGGTCCTAATGCAGCCAATGTTTGGGAAGCACTTTGAAGATCTAAAGCTCTACAGAAATCCTAATGTGGACACAAAACCAGCCCTAATTACCTTTTTATCAAGAAGAGATTTTCAGATTTGCTAATGGAAACCTCCTGTAGATATGGATTTTAGTGTGGTTTCCCCTCCTACCCTTCAGTCATTCTTAAAAAGGTAGAAGTAGAAATTGTATTGGATTTATACACAGCAGCTTCTGGGTTTTTTTTTCCCCTCATAAAATCATAATCCTTTGTCTGTGAAACGAAAACATCTTTGTTTTGTGTGATCAGAGTGAAGAGGGAGCATGGGGGAATCAGATGGTTTTACAAAAATGTATTTAATGGAGTGGAGATGAGGACTGAAGGTTGCTCCAAATAGCATTATTCCCAAGGAGTCTCTTTCTTGTTTTATCTTTTATTTGCTTTTAAAGTTGCTTTCAGGATTGGATCTCAATCTAATTGAATTCTGGTGTGTTCAGGTCAAAAGCCATAAAGAATCCTTGTTCTGATGGAACTTCATATCTGCATTCAGAGATCAGTTGGCAACTGGATTATTGATACCTAAATTCTGTGATTGGGACTGGAATGAAATTAATTACAAATATTAATGGAGCAACTTGATGTTCAGGATGAGACAAAACGAGATTTTTTGAGAATTGGGATTTTGTTTTCAGAATTTTCTGAGTAGAAATTTCAACAATACATGATAATAATGGTAAAAGTACTAAAAAGAGAAGTTCTCAATGCTGACTTGAACAGCAGATTTTTGTTCTATATCTGACCTTAAGGACATCCCTGATCCTCTCTTCATGCAGAATAAAATTTCAAAGTGTTGTAGGAATTTTTTTTTTAACATTTCAATGGTGAGATGCTCTGCACAAATGACCAGTGATCTTCTGAGCTACCTAAAATAGTCTGCAAATCAAAATAGGATGAACTCTGTGTTGGCAGGCAGGAAACCACCAGCCTGGTTCTGTTACTGTGTCCTTGAGTGAGTTGTAAAGATAATTTGCCTATTTACCCCAAAGTGACAGGTGGTAGATCTTTTGCTTGATGAGGATTTTTGGGTGTGAGGTCAGTTAGTGAGATTAGAGGAGGACTTAGAGAAATGGTGGGGGGAAAATAATAAATATATACCTTTTAAAAAAAATTTAGGTTATGATAGAGTTTGGAATATTCCTCCTAAGCTGAGGTTGTGCACTGGCAGCCAGGCTCTAGAAACTTAAAGAATTGGAGGATGTTCAAATATATTAATTTAAACAAAACAATAATTAAAAGTATTGCACATTTGTAGAGTTTCTTGCTAAGTCCATAAAATAATTTGTGTGGGGCATGCAGTAGTGTAGTTCCTGTTCTTCATGTTCCTTCCTCCTTTATCCACTCCCTCCACTGAGCTTCCCTGTGGTTTTTAATTTTTTAATTAGGATTCTTTATTTATATTTCTTGTGATTATTCCCACATGCATTGATAGTTCTTCAGTTCTGTAACCTGAAATCATTTCAGTGTGAGGAAGCACTTTCTGAGCACGCCTGGCTCAGAAGAAACAACCTGTAATCGAGTCCATGAGGTGTTAATTTTACCTTTCAGCTCAGCCTTTGTTTTAAATCCAACTCTGCTTCCAGGGGATACTTTGTGTCCCAGATCTGTTTCCCTCATCCCCAATTTCCAGCCTCCCTTTTTTGACTCTGATAACGTGACACACATTATCCTTCTGGTCAGAAAGTGACTCTGAAACAAACCCCCCCGGTGCAGTGCGTGGTTCTGCTGTTCCACACTCACATTTATGACCAGGATCAGTGAAATTGGGTGAAATTTGGGTTTTCCAGGATGAATTGTAGCAGTGGGTGCTCCCTCCATGCCTTGGAGGCAGAGCTGGCTGTCACTCACTGGATTATTTCATTGGAAACCTCTCCCCTGCTGAGTTGGGGAGGGAAAAGAGATCTGATTTAGGTTATTTTTTTGGTTTGTATTTTTGGATTTGGCTTTTGCGTGGTGACCTTGAGTTTTCCTTGCTCCTCCTCAGGAGTGGTTTTGCAGTGTGCTGAATTGAAATGCCTCTGTTATCATGCTGATGCCTCCCTTTGTCTTGGTTTATCTGAATTCCATCAGATTCTGCTGTGATTGTTTGCCCTTTATCTGCCTCACAATGGGCTGTTTACAAGAGGTGAAGCTTAATTGCATTTAAAGTGTATATAGGGAATATCTGCTTTTATTTTAAAATTTGATCTTGCTGATCCTGAACTGTGTCTGTCACTGGGAACCGAGGCACTGCCACCTCCTTCAAACCTGAAACAGCCAAAACGGTTTGGGAAATCAAATTCACTTGGAAAATCATCTTCCACCATTTGCATAAGGATTAAAGTTGAATTAGATTTCCATACTGGGATTTACTGGTGTGTGCTGGCCATGTGAATTCTGTTACACTTGAAGGCATCAGCAGGATGCTCACTCCATCCTCAGTGGGTTTTGGAAATGTAACTTCCCTGAGATTCCTGAGCAGTGTGAGCTGTTGTAAAGCAAATTATAATTCATCCACATCTTGCCTTTTTTGCCCCTAAAACACAATAAACCCGATGAGCAAAGCTGGAGAAGTGTTTTCCCTCAGAGCAGCTCCTCACTGGGGTCACTGCAATTCCTACTTTGGGGTGCTGGGATAAAATGTGCTGATCTTCCTGCTCCTCCATGAGCACTCTGAGGGTCCTCCCATCCTTTTTGGGTGGTTTTGGGCCTCAATTTTAAATCTGCCATGTTTTTATCACTGTTTTTGTCATTGTTTTTGTCACCTTTCTGCTCCCTGACTGAGGCTTGGGGGTGAGAGTGAACCTACCCATGGATTTCCATGGATGGAATGGGCTGTGCCAGTTCCAGCCACTTTCCCTTTGCTGTTCCCCATCTCCCTGTGGGAAGGAAACATCTTGGAAATGGCACTGAACTGTTCCCAGCAGCTGTGGGGGTTGTGTTTTACTGGGGTTGCTGGTGGCTCTCCCTGCCCTGGAGCTGTTTGTGCCTTCCCCAGGAATGCCAGAGTGGCCTTTGGAGTCAGGAACACCAATCCCTGGGCACTGGGTGCTAGGATCAGGTTTTGTTTTTGGGGACACAGTGCTGTTGCATTCATTTTTAGGCTGCAGCAGTTCATGGAGTGTCTTTTCCATTGGATCATGCAGAAATCCCCTGCAGTATCTGCTGTTTTGACTGATTAAAATCAGTGTTTCCTGTGACCTGATCCCTTTTTTCCCTGGGACTGAGCAGGATTTTGCTGCTCCCTCCTTGCAAAGGAAGGTTTATTTTCTCCCCAGCACTTTGTGAAGTTCTTCCCAGGTTCTCCTTGACCTTGGTCCTTCTCTGCCCATGAGGTTGGACCTAATTTAACGTCCAAATGAGCAGCAGCTTCTGCTTTTAAACATCTGCTCTCCTGCTGCTGGAGTGCCTCAGCCTGGCAGACACTTGGGATCACTTGGAGCCACTGGAACTGAGGAATGTTGTGCCTCTAGAGCTTCTTTAAAAAGGGGAAAAAAAGGAGTTTTCCAGATGGGTATGAGGATGTGCCACTTGTGGCAGGGATCTGCTTGGTTCTCCCCTCCATCCTTCCTGCCCTTTAATTAAAATTGGTGAAATACATTTCACATAAAGCATGGAATTGATGTGGATGCAACATGAAATGTTCTCCTGGTAGCCCTTGCAGGGCTCAGCTGTATTTTTGTTAACAACAACAGGGAGCAGGGCCCCAAAAATTCAAAATTCTCAGCAGAGTGATCCTGTGGAGTGAAAGGTTTCATGTATTTGCTCACTAATAACTGCACAGCTCTGGGAAAAGCATTTCAGTCAGAGCTGTAGGAAGGAGAAATGCTCATTGGTGGGGAGTTTTTTGCTGCTCAAACCTGTTGGTTGTTTTTTTCCCCTCTAAAACTCTGGACCATGAGAGATGCTGTCAGTAAAACATCTGCTGTTAAACATTGACACTTGCCTTAATGACTTTAATTAAGAATGCCTTGAGCCTGGCTTTTTTTAATTGATTGGATCTTCCCTTTTGTGTGTAGGTATGGGATTTAATTTTTAGTTACTTGATTGGCTTCAAGAACATGGAGATAAGATTAAATTTAAATAACAAAACAAAGCCACTTCTCAAAGCTGTTGCCATTCTTCTTGCTCTTAAATAAGTGACTTGCTGGCTGATATTAAATTCTGCTTAGTGGAGCTGTGACAGGACAACCTCATTAAAAATAAAATAAGTTCAGAAATATTTCTAGAGATTTTAAATAAATGCATAAGGTATAAAAATATTAAATTACAGGTTTTTTGCTTGTAAAAAATTATCTTTTGAATTTCTTCAAGACAGCAAAATGTAAAGTGTCAGACTGAAGAAACTGAAAACTTAGTGCTTGTTGTTTTCTTACTGATTTTTTTTTGGGGTTTGTAAAGTGAACATATATTAGCATTTTCTTGCTGTTTACATAGAATTTTTGTTTACTTCATTAATGAATATATTGTGGGGAAATGCCTCCAAACTTCTGAAAAAGAGACCAACTTCCTGAAATTCTGCACTTCAGCCTTTTTTTTTCCTGCTGTTGCCTTTGCAGTGAGCACTTGTCCTGCTCCTTCACCTTCTTCCTGCACGGGGACAGCAACGTGTGCACCAGTGTGGAGATCAGCCAGCACCAGCCCGTGTACCTGCTCAGTGAGGAGCACCTCACCCTGGCCCAGCAGTCCAACAGCCCCTTCCAAGGTGGGATTGCTGCCCCTGGCACCTGCAGCCACCCTCTGCTGCTCCTGGGGGCTTGGGGCAGGCTGGCAGTGGGGGCAGAGTGTCCCCAGCTGTGTCCTGCTGTCCCCAGCTGTGCCCTGGTGTCCCCAGCTCTGACTTGTCCCCAGCTCTGTCCTGCTGTCCCCTGCTGTCCCCAGCTCTGTCCTCCTGTCCCCACACACTCAGGTGCTGTGTCCAGACCCTTGTGCAGCTGGAGCATTTGCATATTCATCTCTTGCCATGTCACTGAGTCATTTGTCTCCTCGTGACACCATTTCTGTGCTCTCCTATTGGTGATTGAAGTATTTTGTTGTTTTAACCATCTAACCCCCACACACCTTCCCCAGCCCTCCATCAGAAATGCATTTGTGGCTCTGATTGAACCAATTCCCACCCCTCCCCTTCTCACCTGGCTCTTTCCTGCCTGGGAATCCCTGTGGTTCCCCCAGCAGATGCAGGCTGTGCTCTGGGGCTGTGTGATCCCCTCTCCTGCATGCCCACACACCTGCAGTGATGCTCACAGTCCAAACTTGCTGGTTTTTTCCTGAATGCAGCTTAAGAGCAGCTGTGCTTCCCTCCTATGGACAAGACTAAACATGAAACAGATGATTCCCTGTGTATTCCCTGTTGTTCTAAGCAGCTGAATGAAAGGATGAGGGAACACCTCAGCTCTGCCAGGATTTGGAAGTGTTTCTTTATCCCACCTGTGTCTGGGGCTCCTGGCAAGCCAAGATGAAAACTTGCCTGGTGCTTGTTTGAATGGATTAATTTGTAGTTGCTGCTGTGATTCCTCAATTCTTACAGCACCTGTAAATTTAACAATGTGAATGGTTATTGCCAAAAAAACTCTGGTGGAGTAAATCATGATTAGGCTGCATTTTGACTTCCCAGTGCTAAGTTGTTTCAAGAGTGCTGCTATTGCAGAGGGGAAGGAGGAATTCGGGGTGGAAATCATCTCCAATGGGTTTTTATTTCTGTTTCAGTGATCCTGAGCCCCTTTGGGTTGAATGGCACACTCACAGGGCAGTCCTTCAAGCTTTCTGATTCCTCCACAAAAAAGCTGATTGGGGAGTGGAAGCAGTTCTACCCTGTCACATCCAACCTGAAGGAGGGATCTGAGGAAAAACAAGAAGAAATGGATTGGGAGGATGATTCTTTAGCTGCTGTTGAAGTCCTTGTTGGTGAGTCTGGTTACTTGTAATTACTGAAATAAACTGGCTAATTAAACCTGCACAATTCTGAATGCAGAAGTGACCCCATTTGATTCCTTTGCCACGATGGTTGTTGGGTTTTCTTTTCCTGTTTGATGCTCAGGACTGTCTATGATGAGTTGCTGCTCAAAGTGGATTTTGCAGACCCATTAGTAGGAGGTCTTTTCCTTACATGCCCTGAGAGGCAAGGCTTAAAAAAATAAATAATTAAGAGAGTGAAAAAAAACCCCTGGGTGATCACTGTTGACATCTGGGCTACACAAAAAGCAGCTTGTGCTGTTTGAGTCTGTGCAAATTCAAACAGAGCAGACCTGCCTTTTTAGGGATGTCTTCAAACCCACAGTCCTGCAGAACCTGATGTACTCAGGCACTGCCTTGAGCTGCTGCTTTTCCCAAAATCCCAGCTCCTGGATGCAGAGGTTTGTGCTGCTGTGGGCTGGTGACCAGCAAATGCAATCCCTGCTCTGTGAGGAGCTGTAGTGCAGTGGTGGATGGAGACCCTCATGCTGCTGGTGGTGTTACCTGGTACTAAAAAGGTTTTTTGCAGCCTTGATAAAACAAAATGACAGAAGCAGGGAGCAGCATGTGGATACAAAGCTCTTTTAATCCCAAATCTGTGTAAAGCAAATCAAGTAATGATGGAGGTGACAACAGAGCTTTCTTGTCCAAGGAGGTGCTTCAGGAGGCAGGGAAGGCAGTGCCAGGTTTTCAGGAGGCAGGGAAGGCTGTACCAGGTTTTCAGGAGGCAGGGAAGGCTGTACAAGGTTTTCAGGAGGCAGGTTAGGCAGTTCCAGCTCAGGAGTGCCTGACTGCTCCCTGTGGTGGCTCTGTGTGAGTGTCCCTGCCCTCTCTTGCAGCTGGAGTGAGGATGGTGTACCCGGCGTGCTTCGTGCTGGTGCCTCAGACAGATCTGCCTGCTCCCAGCTCCGGGGGGGCTCCCCACTGCTCCACTGCCTGCCTGGGGCCCCACCAAGTGCCTGCTGCCACCAGGGACCCTGCCATGTCCTCGGTCACCCTGACGCCACCCACGTCCCCCGAGGAGGTTCAGACAGGTGGGAAGGGATTGGCTTCTGCACGAGGGAATTGTGTTCCGTGGCTTGTCCTTCAAACCCTGTGTTTGCAAGGGGTCTGTGCTCTGTGTGCTGCTGGGTTGGTGGGGAAAATCACATTTCTTTAGTCCTGAGTTTGTTGTAGTAAAGTTGGGTGTCACCAGCTGTGGGCAAAATGAGCTCAAACTCTTCTGTAAGCTGCTGAAATTAGAGCTGCTGTTGTAGCTGGTGTTGTTGCCAGGACTTTGGATTGCTCTGGGGAAGTTTTTGGGGTTTTTTCCCCTCTGTGAGCATGCCTGTGTTCTGACACAGCTCCATAACCACACTGTGCCCTCAGTCATTAGTGAAAGTTTCCTCCCAGTCCTGGAAGATTGGCTGTAGCTGTTTCCAGTCAGGCTGTGTGCCCTGTGCCCTGGGTGTGAGCAGTGCTCATGGGCAGCTGATTCAGGTCACAGCAAGTGACACTCACTGATAGTTTCAGGTGACTTCCATAAGTTTTATTCTGCAGAAGAGATTTTGTTTCATTTTTCCTTCCATGTTCTTCTGTTACCCAAGCCTGACTCTCTTTTAATATCATAATATTGGCTTTGCTCAAGTTGTTTTCTATTTCAGATCACTTTTATCAAAGATAAAGAATATCCACCCCACTTACAACATAAACATAAATGGTGCTTTTTCAAATCTCCTATAATAATCTGCTACTATTCCTAAATTTTCTGTGTGTTTGTATTTCCTAACACTGAGTCAAGAAGCTGCTTTTCTTCCTGTGGTGATGGAATTGCAGTGGTAGACTCCAACAGCCATTGTGTCACTGCCTGAATGTGTTTCCTCTGCTGCTGCTTTTGCAGTTGATGCTCAGTCTGCCCAGAAATGGGTGAAGTTCTCCTCGGTTTCAGATGGATTTATCTCAGACAGTACCAGCCATCATGGGGGCAAAATCCCCAGGAAACTGGCCAACCAAGTGGTGGACAGAGTGTGGCAAGAGTGCAACATGAACAGAGCACAGAACAAGTATGTATCCATCCTCTGAAGGCAGAAATGCCAATGTTTTGTGTGTTCCTTGTAGGAATTAGCTCTGTTCAAGGTGCTGTGACTGCTGCTGGAATGTGCTTTCCTCTTCTAATAAACCATTTCTAAAGAAGTTCATTTTTTCCCCCCCTAACTATTTAGGAATGATTTACTTAGTTCTCAGTTTAATATGTCAGGAAAAGGCTCTTTATCCTTTCTTTGCTGAGTCCCTTGTCACCAAACTGCTCTTGAGCTTTGCCAGGAGATAAGAGAAGAACATATGTTGCTCCCAAATAACTCTCCTGGTATTGAATCCTAGGAGGAAGTATTCTGCTACATCAAATGGCCTGTGTGAGGAGGAGACAGCTGACAAGGTGGCATCCTGGGATTTTGTTGAAGCCACACAGAGGACAAATTGCAATTGTTCAAGGTACAGCACTTGGCAGAGGCACAGCCCAGTGATGTTCACCAGGCCTGAAGAGCTCAGGAGAGGCTCCTGAGGGCTCCTGCAGGAGCAATTAAGCAGTGGCTGCTTGCAGGGAAGCTGGAACAAAAAATTTGTACCTCCTCTCCTAAATGTCATTGGAGGTCTTGAAATCCTGCCCAAGAAGTGAATGCAGAGGTTGGAGTGGAGTGAATCAGCTTGAGGGGGCTGCTGCCAGTGCAGGGACAATTCTGGGCTGGAATTCCATATGGATGTGGGCAGTAACCATCTCAGGGAATGGAAAGGGAATGCTCATTATTTAGGATTGCAGCACCTCTTCTAGAGGGCTGTGGCATCAGCTTTGAAGGGAGAAAGCTGTTAATCATGAGTTTGGGGAAAAGGAATAAAACCCCCAGAGCTGCTCTCTGGGAAGGGTGGCATTCCATGGGTGGCTCTGTGGAAAACTGCTCCTCTGGGAGTGGATTTTAAATTAGCTGGGGGGAAAAGGGATCAAAACAGAGGGCAAAATGTCTGAGATTAAATATGTATATATATAATACAACCTTTTTTGAGGCTGTAATGCCACAGACTGTTAATACAGGTATTTAAAATAAATGGAAACATTAATTTCATTGAATTCTCAATTTCTGTACTTATGGCAGAATATTAATCTTTGGGTGGCTGAAGTGTTGCAATAGGTTTGAACACTTTCCCTGATTTAAATGTTACACTGATTACCTTGCAGGGAATATTGGTGTCTTAGGGAAAAAATTACTGTCTGGAGGATGTAGCATTTTGAGAGAAATGCATTTTTTTAAATTCCCTTGTTGAAATGGTTGGTTAAAGTTCTGTGGAAATTCTCTGTGTCCTGAGAAGAGCTGGGATGTGGAGGAGGATGAAATGTTCTTTTCAAGGAGAATTTAGCTATGATAGCACTAGTTAAGAGCAAACCAACCAATTAACTATGAGAGGTGTCTATAAGAAATATGCAATTGCCTAAAGAGAAATTCCCAAGACCTAACCCCCCCCCCTTATTATTCCATGTGTTTTGAATTCTAAGTGGAGAAAAACATGTGGATGTGTGTGAGAGTTTAAAGTAAAAATAGATTTTGATACCTCTTACCTTTTATCCCTGCCTAATCCTGTTTTTTCAATACAAGTGCTTCTTAACTTTGCTAATGGAGGAGTGGCAAAGAACTCCCAGGCACTGAGGAAGTACCTGCAGTTCAATGATTTAATCATAAACATTTCATTCTACACTTCAGTGTTTAACTCCGTCAGATGATCCTGAAAGTTGGCATCTTGAACTTGCAGGTGAAATGTTTAAGCTCAAGTGCATTTACACTGAACAGACCCAACTGCATTAATGCATTTAAGACACTGCATTTTCCTTTTTCCCCACACTTGCTAAATTTGTAAGTTTAGCTCCAAAAGCCTTGTAATAGCTTGGAAATAGCTGCTGTAGGAGTGAGCTTGGCTTCTTGGTTCTTGGTGTTGATTTTCCAGTCCTTAACCCAGTGAGGCTTGGGCAGCTCTCGTGGCTGGTACCAGGGTTTGAGTTCCAGAAGCCATTCACTGATTCTTCCGTTGTTCTACTGATTCATCAGTGCATGAGTTAAAAGTGAGGAGGAATTCATGTGACAATCTATTTCTGCTAAAGCAGTTAGGAAAGACTCTCTTCATTCTCAGGGTTATTTGTGTGTTTGCTCCTAGGACAGATGTAACAGATGTAAGGTGTGTAAATGGTGTTCTAAAATCATACAGTGCTGCTCAAGTCACTCAAATGCTGGTGAGAAGGAGGAGGCAGCTCCACTTTGTGATGGTTTCAGCCTCAACCGTCTCTCATGGGCTGTTTAATGGCCTAGAAGCAGGTTCTTATCTAGTGAAAAAGAACACCACAGACATATTTGAAAGATTAATGCAGACTCTTTCCCCCCCCCCGTATTAATTCTGCAGGCACAAAAATCTCAAACCAAGAAATTCAGGTCAACAGGGGCAGGCCCCACCTGTGGGCCCCCAGCAGCCGGCGGCTCCCAAGCACAAGACAAACGAGAAGCAAGACAAAGGGGATAAGCCACAGAAACGCCCTTTGACTCCTTTTCATCATCGCGTATCTATCAGCGATGATGTTGCCATGGAGGCAGATTCAGCGAGTCAGAGGCTTGTGATGAGCGCTCCAGACAGCCAAGTGAGGTTTGCCAACATCAGAACTGCCGAGGGAGCCAAGCCCCCCGTGCTGCACGGGCCCGAGCTGCCCGGCTCCCCGCAGCCGCCGCCACTCAGCCCCCACCCCTGCGACGGCGCCGACGAGGGGCTGCCCAAGGCTCCCTCCACGCCCCAGAGCCAGCATTTCTACCAGATGCCAACCCCGGAGCCTTTGGTGCCCACGAAAGCGATGGAGGACAGGCTGGACGGGCTGTCCCAGCCTTTCCCGGCCGCCTTCCCCGAGGTGATCGAGCCCACCGTGTACGTGGGCGCCGCCGTCAACCTGGAGGAGGAGGAGGCTGACACCACTTGGAAGTATTATAAAGTCCCAAAGAAAAAGGATGTGGAGTTCTTGCCGCCCCAGCTTCCGAATGATAAGTTGAGAGAGGATCCAGTAATACCTGCTGGACAGGAAAATGTAACATCAGTTACAGAGTAAGTGGTGCTGGGTGCTGGAGTGAGGGAACAGCAGTTCCTCAGTGAAAGGAGCAGTAGTGCTGAGGGTGTGAGCACAGCTCTGGGTACAACAAGTTAATCCTGGTGAAATGGGAGCACAAAGCACTGTCAGATCTGTAGCAAGACTTTCCAGCTTTTTCTCATTTTAGCTCTGATTTGGCTGACAGCAATGGTATTTATTTTTATACTGTAAAGTTAATCTGCAGCCAAATGATGCCTATTTGGGAGTTAAGTCCCTTCTTTCCCTTCTCCTCTGCCCCACCAAAAAAAATAGAAATAACTTTTTCACTTTAGTATTTGCTTTTTTCATTATTTGAAGGAAATATGGATGGTCTCAGCTGCAGAGATCCTGTTTAAGTTTTTTTTCTCTTATTTCTGCTCCTCTCTACACTTAGAAGAGCTGATGTTACAAGCCCCAGCTTGTAAAGCATTCTGCTCTGCTGCTGGTTTCCATTGGGATAAAGGAATTGGTCACTTCAGATCCTGTTTTAAGTTTTAATAAATTCTGGAGCTTAGAGCCATTGGAGGAAATAAAACTCTGGTTTTAGTGTGAAACTTGGGTTTGAGCTCTGAGTTCAGAATGAGCCAAGGTGAATTTGATTAAGAACTTAGAGCAAAAACAAACTCCCCAAGAAAGAGCAGCACCACCAAACCCCCAAAGCATGAGAACAGCGACCTAACCCCAGAGCCCCTTGGCCCTGTGGGCTGTGTCCCTGTGTGCTGGGGTGAGCAGGAATTGCTGCTGTCATCCCTGTGTGACAACACTTCCCTGTGAGGACAGGGCACTGGGGAGCAGCAGGTGCTGACAGGGCTGTTAACAGCAGGGCTGGGATGTGCATGAGAGGTGACAAACTTGGGCTCAGGGCTGGCAATGAAGGGCTGCCCCCACAGCTGCCTCTGGCCATGCACTGCTTTGATTAGATTTGGCCCAAATTTTCTTATTCCTGCTCAGGTGAAAGGAGAATCTCGCTGAGATCAAATTATTGAGAGCTTTGGGTTTTATTTTAGGAGCTGGGGTGCTGGATTTGGGGTGGAGGACAGAAGTGTGGAGTTGGTTTTTGTCCCACTGCTGGCCCTGGTGGCAGCACTGCAATGGCTGGGTAGGAAAGCTGGAGGAGGAGTAAACGTGGTGTAGCTGTTGCTCTGTGCTCACACACAGTTTTACACAGTCTTTGTGGTCACTGTTTAAGAGAATTTTTCAATGTGTGCATTTATAGGATTTTTTAGTGCTTTTTTTCTTTGTCTTGAGTTCACATCAGCCAAGTAGATAAGGAAAGATGGTTCCTTTTTTTTTTTGATACCAGGTCTTTCCTGGTTTGATTTGACAACTTACAAAAATCCCTAGGATATCTGGCTGTTAAATTCTCTTCCTCTGTGCTGCTCAAAAATACAGCAGAGGTGTTTAATTCCCCATTCCTAGAAAGTAGTTCCCATCTCTTTCTTTACCTTTTTTTTTCTCCTGATGGCAATTTTGCAGGATTTAGAAAACTGGTTTGTTGAGCCTGGGAGAGCAGCATGGATGGATTTGCCCTTGTTGGCTGTNGAAAGATGGTTCCTTTTTTTTTTTGATACCAGGTCTTTCCTGGTTTGATTTGACAACTTACAAAAATCCCTAGGATATCTGGCTGTTAAATTCTCTTCCTCTGTGCTGCTCAAAAATACAGCAGAGGTGTTTAATTCCCCATTCCTGGAAAGTAGTTTCCATCTCTTTTTTTTACCTTTTTTTTTTCCCCTGATGGCAATTTTGCAGGATTTAGAAAACTGGTTTGTTGAGCCTGGGAGAGCAGCATGGATGGATTTGCCCTTGTTGTTGGCTGTGGGATGTTTTTTGGGACAGTTTGTTGCTGGGAAGTGTCTTTGACAAAGTCAGACTGTTTCTGTACTGGAGAGGAATGTGCAGGAACTCCTCGTTTTGTTTGAAGCAGCACCTTCCTCACCTTTTGTATGTTGGGGTACAGAAAATAAAGCTGCTTCAGGGGCACATCTACAGCTCATAATCACAACAGGTTTTTTCCTTGCCAATATCTTTGTTTTCCTGGTGCAATGTTCCACTTGTGAAACCAGTACCCCCGAGAGAAAACCTTAATTTCTGTGTACTTACCAGTTTTGGCTCAGAATGTTAACAAAAGAAAAATGCTGATGAAGGCAAATGTGGTTTGATTTTTCTCATTAGTAAATTAGTTACTGGTGTGCTGCAAGCTTCATTTGTATTGATCTGAGTGACAGAAATGGCTCCTGAACACGGTGGCATTTGTGTGCTTCACTTGTGATTATTGCTTGGGCTTTTTTTTGGGGAATGCACTGAGTAATTCTTTAGCCTGGTGAGTTTCTTTTAGTGGATGTGGAGAGTTGAATCCATTTGTGCCTTATAATAAATGACAGCCATGACCTGGGATAGATTACTAATCTTTATGTGAATTGACAGTGCTTGAGGAGAGAGGGGCAGGATGAATCACAGGGCTGGAGCTGATGTGTGCAAGGAGGTAATATGAAATGAGTAATGATTTAATCTTCATCCCCAAAAGTTTTCTGAAGCTGGGGAGTGAAGGAAGGAAGTGGGAAAATGAGGTTGTTCTTGTGAAGGCCGTGTGATAGCAGAAATAATTCCACGTAATAAATGCTAAATAAATGGTTTTCTGATTTTTATTTCTCTTCTGTTCAGATTAATGGTGCAATGTAGGAAACCTTTGAAGGTTTCAGATGAACTGGTGCAACAGTATCAGAGTAAAAACCAATATTTAACAGCTGTAGCAACGGAGGCTGACCAGGAACCTGAAATCGATCCCTACGCCTTTGTGGATGGAGATGTGGAATTCCTATTTCCTGACAGTAAAAAGGACAGGCAGAACATTGAGAGGGAAGTGGGGAAGAAACACAAGGTGAGTAAAAGAGTGAGGCTGCAAATCAGTGATGAGATTAAAACAAATTGCCTTAGGCACCGGATAGAATTTAAATCCTTCTTCATGTGTTTACAAGCAAATAAAAAACCAAATTATATTCTGGCAGAAATGATCAATGACATCGAGCAGCATGGCTCTAACAGCACCTAAATGTTATTTTGGCACACTGGTGGTGCCATTGCAGCAGGGTGTGTGAGGAAAAAGCTGCTGGATCAGTCTGGCTCAGTGGCCTCTCTGTGGAAATAGGTGCTGGCAGGTGCCTGGGGAGAGAGGAGGAACAAGGCCAGTGTTTTGTTCATGGGTGGAAAGGTCTGGGGGTAGGTGAGGTGAGCCCTGACTTGTTTCCTGGCCAGTGAATTGCAAGTTTTATTCTTTTTTTGTGCTTTAGTGCAGCTACGTGAGACTTGTACTCAAAGCAAAAGGGCACCTACAGAAAAAGAGAAAATCTAACTGCACTGGGGGCTTGTCTATGAAATAAATTTACTTGTTAGAATTAGTTATGTGTGGATGCATCCCACTCAGGAACTGGTACTGTTACTGTGCAGCATCTGATAGCAGGGGTTTTTCCTTCAGGTGTTGCAGCAAGGATCCACAAGTTGTTTTGTAAATTTATTCACAGACAAAGCCAGTGCTGGCAGCCCAAGCTGTGCCCCCCTGAGCCAGCAGCAGCCCCCACTGAGCTCACAGGATAATGAGAACCTGATCCTTCTCCAGGGACAGAATTCCCACAGGGACATCAAACACCTCCCACCCCACCCATTCATTTAAGCAAACTTTTCTGTCCTTTTTTGCCAGGCTGAGGATGGCACATCCAGTGTCACCGTTCTGTCCCATGAAGGAGAGGATGCAATGTCTCTGTTCAGTCCTTCTGTCAAGCAAGGTAAAGAGGCTTTTTTTCCCCCTCTCTATCTTAATTGTGTTATATTAATGGTGTCTTGCATAGTCAATGGGTTCTAACAGGCTGCTGAGTTTGTGGCTTATGGTTTGTATTTCCCTTCAGTCTGCTTGGAACATTTCTTTGTTGCACCTTGCAAACAAACGTTGGCTATAAAATCCAAACGCTCTGAAATGGAAGGGCCCTCTCTGTGTAAGATGGATGAGTGGAACCAAGGCCACCTGAGCCCTTGGATCCCTTTCCCCCAGCTGTGGCAGGAGCTGTTTAGTGGCAGTGGCAGAGCAGTGCTGTTGTGTCCCCACAGATGCCCAGCGCCTGGCTGCCCACGCGCGCACCGCCTCCACCAGCCTGTTCCACGAGACCGACCTGGTGGTGTCCTACACTGACCTGGACAATCTCTTCAACTCTGATGAAGATGAACTCACAGTAAGTGATGGCACCTGCCAGGTGCCAGCCAAGGAACCAGCAAGGAGCAACTCTTTGTCTTTCTGTGCTTTGGGTTTGAGTTTTTCCTGGCGTTTGTAGGAGAGGTTGTGAAATGTTCACACAAACAAGAGCTGTGGCCCCTCAGTGGCAAAGGGACTGCCCTGGTCCTGACTCATGCAGGCACATTTTTGATGCAAACAACCTTTTGATATTACTTCTTCCAATCCCCACAGTTTGCTGAACATACCTTTAGTTTGACTGGTACAGATTCAGCAGGTCCTAGTGTGTTCTTTCCCTGTGGTCTGGGCTGTGCTTAACTCCTTCATCAAGGTAATATTGGAACAGAACAGAAACTTCTGAAAGAGAAAAGGCATTTCAACACTGGACATTGTGCCAAATAAGCTGCTTGTCTGCAGCAGCTATTATCTTGGAACAGTTTCTCTTGCAGTCTGTGATGGCTCTGAATCCATTATCTTTCTAGTTTCTATTTCAATACTGTTTGTAACCAGTTGTCTTTTCTGAACTGTATTTTGCTCCATGCTTAATCCTAAATCCCCTTACCCAGACAAAATGCCCATCAAGTTTAATGGGAGCTGGAGCTGAATAAAGTCTGAAGGGTCTTAACAGCCATCAAAGGTCATCAGTATGGAAAGGAAGTGTTTGCTATTAACCATGAACACTTACATTCTTTAGATGGTAAAATATCTCTTATTCTTTTCATTTTCACTGTTTTTCTTCCCTGTATTTCTTGTTGCAGGATTTGTGTTTGTCTTTTCTGTTCCTGTGGTAACACCAGTGGTGTTAATGTGGCTCTGGGAGTGTTATGGTTTGTTCTGGTAGACTGTGGGCAGCCCCAATTTAGCTTCTCTTACTGTCTGCTAACAGGCTGAGGGTTATTTTGTAACTGGTTTTTCCCTTCAATAACATTGTGACCTATTGGGAGAGATGCTCCATGTTCCAAGAATTAAGAACAAGTGTCAGCCCAACCTTAGGCTTCTGAGCTATTTTAATTTTTCTAAATATTATACAATGTCTCAGCTTTGTTATGTGCAGGTGAGGTTTCCTGTTAGCAGGAAACATGACCATGTGTTAATGTCTGAAGTGATTTCATGCCAATACTTCTTTCTTAGCCTGGATCTAAACGAACAGTGAACGGCACTGATGACAAATCCAACTGCAAAGAGGCAAAAACAGGAAATCTAGACCCACTCTCATGCATAAGTAAGATTTATTTGTGTTTTCTTTTTGCCTAAAATGAATACAAGCTCTAAACATTTGACTGTAAGATGTTGTGGCAATTTGGAGATGTACCCTTCATTTGCCTTTGTGAAATTTTGAGACTCAGAAAGTTGTCATGCTCTAAAGTCTGCTTCTGCTCTGAAATCAGGCACTGCAGATCTCCATAAAATGTATCCAACTCCCCCTTCACTGGAACAACACATTATGGGGTTTTCTCCCATGAACATGAACAATAAGGAGTATGGCAGCATGGACACTACACTTGGAGGAACAGTGCTGGAAGGGAACAGCTCCACTGTGGGAGCTCAGTTCAGGATCGAAGTAGATGAGGGTTTCTGCAGCCCCAAACCTGCTGAAATCAAGGTAGGCAGTGCTGGCAGCCCTGCTCAGTGCTTGTGATTATTGATCAGTTCAGTACTTAAACCTCAGTAGGGATGGGGGGAGATTAAGGGCAATTTGTAACTTGTCCTGCATTATTTTGGGGGAGGTAATGCACTTTGTAGTAGGTATGTAAACCTGAGTAGCCATGAGTGAGCTGCAGAAATGCCTTTCAGTCACTGCAGTTCCCTGGGGTTTGTTTTGGTGTAGTGTGAATATTGTGTGTACACATCTCAGCTTTCTCTTGCAGCTGTGTCAGGATTTTGGGTTCAAGAGCTGCTGCTTGAACTCAGTCCTGTTTTTAGGAGAAGCACTGAATAGCTGCAGTGATCTCATTTCCACACTAACCCTTTCCCACGTCTGACTTCCAGGATTACTCCTATGTTTATAAACCTGAGAACTGTCAGGCTTTAGTGGGCTGTTCCATGTTTGCACCCCTGAAGACTCTTCCCAGCCAGTGTCTTCCTCCCATCAAGCTGCCTGAGGAGTGCATCTACCGCCAGAGCTGGGCTGTGGGGAAGCTGGACCTGCTCCCTCCAGGCCCTGCCATGCCTTTCATCAAAGATGGGTACGAGCCTGGGCCTTCAGCTTTGTCAAGTGCTCACTTTGCCACCCCTAAATATTTATTTTGTCACTCGGTGATGGGAATGTTTGTGTACACTCTGTGTTTATACAACTGACGAGAGCCTTTAAAAATGTCCTTCTGGCTAAACCCACTGCAGGAGACTCTTCTCAAAGAGCTTCTTAAGTGTACATACATTTTATTTGTTGTCTCCTTTAAAGGTTTCTTGGGGAAGCTTAATGGTGCAAGTCCAGGTTTAATAAGTAATGAAGATGGTAACAATCAAGATAAATGTAAACTTGGGACTTTGTTTTTGCAGTGGTGTAGTCAGTGCTGGAAGGGCTTAGTAGGTGGTGCTACTGTTTGTTAAATTATTTTCTTAAGTAGCAGTAAACTCAGCTGTGCTGGAAGTAGGAAAACATTTCCTGTGCTGTGGGACTGGGCCTGGTCACAGCAGAACTGCAGGGGACATTTCTGTACCCTGCATTTGGTAGGGATGTTCTTGCTGCCAGCTCTTCTTGAGGAAAAGATTTCTTTCTTTTTCTCCTCTGCATTAGCAGCTGATATAAATGGATTGGGCAGCAAGGAGGTGTTATGTGTTTCTTGATAACATTCTATGAATGTTAAATCTTAGATGAAATACTGATGTTGCTTCTGTTACTCATTAGCAATATGTTTCCAGGTCTCATTATCTCATTTGGAGATACTCAGGTGCTTAGGAAAGAAAATGTTAAACCTTGAGAACCTTAAGAAAATGTATCACCATAAACCTTTCTGGGTGATACTTTCCTGGTGGATTCAGCTGAATCTGCTGCCAATAGACCTGGTCTATTTTCTTAGTGTGTGTCAACACAACATGTAAATAAAGCATGAATAAAAAAGGTGTCCTCTAGACTCCTTACAACCACAGAATTTATAATTTATTCTGACCACACTTGTTTCCTGGGAGCTTTGTGCAAAGGAGAAGACTAAAGGAGGCAGGGAGAGATTCTTTAATGGTGCTGTCAGTGGGAGTCCTGCAAAGTCATTTAGAACAAATGCTCTTGAAGTTCCTTAGGGAATGAAAATCTGCCTGTGGATTATGAAAGACTAACTTTAAAAAAAAAAAGCAAATATTAATTAGGAAGGTCCTTCTTTAGAAATGTGAGCGTTAATCTCCAAACCCAGGTTTGCTGTGTACTGAAAGCCTTTCCTTCTCTTGCGGCCCTGGCAGCGACGGGAGCACCATGGACCAGGAGTACGGCCCCGCCTACACGCCCCAGACGCACACGCCCTTCGGGATGCCCCCTAGCAGCGCCCCTCCCAGCAACAGCGGGGCCGGCATCCTCCCTTCCCCTTCCACCCCTCGCTTCCCCACGCCCAGGACGCCCAGGACTCCGCGCACGCCCCGCGGCGGGGGCGGCCCCGCCAGCGCCCAGGGCTCGGTCAAGTACGAGAACTCGGACCTGTACTCGCCAGCCTCCACGCCCTCCACGTGCCGGCCCCTGAACTCGGTGGAGCCCGCCACGGTGCCTTCCATCCCCGAGGCACACAGCCTGTACGTCACCCTCATCCTCTCCGAGTCCGTCATGAACCTCTTCAAGGACTGCAACTTCGACAGCTGCTGCATTTGCGTTTGCAATATGAACATCAAAGGTGCTGATGTTGGAGTTTACATTCCCGACCCGACGCAAGAGGCCCAGTATAGGTGTACCTGTGGTTTCAGTGCTGTTATGAATAGAAAGTTTGGCAACAGCTCCGGGCTGTTTCTTGAAGATGAGCTGGATATTCTGGGGAGGAACACGGAGTGTGGCAAAGAGGCAGAAAAACGCTTCGAGGCTCTCAGAGCTACTTCCATTGAGCACGGCAGTGGAGGGCTGAAAGAACCCGAGAAGCTGCCCGATGACTTGATACTGTTGCTGCAGGATCAATGCACCAACCTGTTCTCACCCTTTGGAGCAGCAGACCAAGACTCCGTGGCCAAAGTTGGTGCCATCAGCAACCTGGTACGTGTAGAAGAAAGGGATTGTTGCAATGACTGCTACTTAGCCTTGGAACATGGACGGCAGTTCATGGACAATATGTCAGGAGGGAAAGTTGATGAAGCACTTGTGAAAACTACTTGCTTGCACCACTGGTCGAAAAGAAATGGTAAATATTGAAAACAGCTTATTTTCTACTTGTCCACCTGTTTGGGTTTTTTGTTTTTCAAGGGTTTTTCTCTGTGGTTTTCCTTTGTGGATTTCGAATGCTGGTTTTGCCACCTGTGTGCTCGTACAGATTTGTGGTTGATGGTGTTCAGAATAACCAGCCCTTCTATGTCCTGTGCTGATCACCACGCACAGTGAGGCTCTGGCTGCCCTCAGTTGTAAATTCCCAATATATATCTGAAGTGTAACATGAGACCACTGTCAGTGTCCACAGCACTTCACCAGGTTTATCCTTTAAAGAGCTTTTGGTGAGTGGCTCTACAGAGGCTCTGGAATGATTGATGCCTGTAGGAAGTGCAGGGGGTTCGAGTGGTGACCGTATTGTCAAGGCCACTGTGGCAGAATTAAACAACAGCTTTGATTCATTTGGCTTCCCCACTTCTTTAAGGAGGAGAGGGGGGCAGTAGGTTAATGGCACATGTGGCAGAAAAAGCATTATTGTAGCCTTCACTGCATGTTGGGTGTGCCAGAAATCCTTGGATTTTTTTTCTTTGAGGGCCTGACTAATGATGCAGTGTCTCCTGGAATACCCTTCATTGTGTATATTTGCTTACGGTTCTCTAATAGAATTTTCAAGTGGCAACTCTGAACAGAGTTAGGGTGAAAGATTAAGTTATGAATCACAGGTAGCTGCATAGTTGTAAGTGAAGATGAGGAGGAATCCTGGGAGAACACAGCCAGGTTCCTGTGCCTTGCTGGGGGATTAACTTGGAAAGCACAGACTGTAAATAAATAGATGTTTCCAGGCACGCAGGAGAAGACTCCGTGTTACTGTGACTCTGGTGTTTGGGATAAAAGGATACTTTAAAACAGGAGACTTGGAAATTGTAGCCATGCCAAATTTTGTGTCAGCTTTTCATTCTAAAGCCCTGTACCTGAAACAGCCCAGTGGTGGCTGTGGATTAAACGGGCTGAGTCTGCTCCAGGCTTCCCTCGACTTCTCTGAAATGAGCACTGGGTGGCAGCCTGCAAATCCGCCTTTGTTGGGAGGGACAATCCGGGAGCTTCAGGCTTCTACAACTTGTTTGGGGGTTTTTGTTTGTTTGTTTTCATTTAAGGGTGTTTTCTCTTAGTTTAACTCATAAGATGGGAGCCTTTCAGTGGGAAAAATTCTAGAGGAAAAAACAAAATTAGGAAAAAAATCCATCTGTGTATTTTATCAGGGGAAGAGGCAGAACTGTAAATCCACGTGTGTTTAACTTTCTATACCCCAGCCCTCGGGTGGCCTGCAGGTGTGTCTTTAGCAGAGGGAGGTGCTGAGGGCTGGTGGC
Organism: Alaudala cheleensis; assembly: GCA_013398995.1. Classification (NCBI taxonomy): domain Eukaryota; kingdom Metazoa; phylum Chordata; class Aves; order Passeriformes; family Alaudidae; genus Alaudala; species Alaudala cheleensis. The sequence continues at coordinate 37,091 of VWYE01027667.1, read as the reverse complement.
TGCTGTGCAGCTGCCCTGACCCCGTTTGTGTCCCTGCAGTGGTGGATGTGAGCATGCAGTGCTCCCAGGACATCCTGCGCATGCTGCTCTCGCTCCAGCCCGTGCTGCAGGACGCCATCCAGAAGAAGCGCACGGTGCGGTCCTGGGGCGTGCAGGGACCCCTCACGTGGCAGCAGTTCCACAAAATGGCTGGGAGAGGCTCCTACGGTAACACCCTGCTCCTTGCAGCCCTGCTCCATGCAATCCTGCTCCTTTGCAACCCTGCTCCTTGCAGCCCTGCTCCCTGCAACCCTGCTCCATGCAACCCTGCTCCTTTGCAACCCTGCTCCTTTGCAGCCCTGCTCCTTGCAGCCCTGCTCCATGCATCCCTGCTCCATGCAGCCCTGCTCCATGCAGCCCTGCTCCTTGCAGCCCTGCTCCATGCAACCCTGCTCCATGCAATCCTGCTCCTTTGCAACCCTGCTCCATGAAATCCTGTTCCTTGCAATCCCCTTCCTCTGCCCCATCCACCCAAACTCACAGCCTGTTGGAATTCCGAGCAGCTCTTGACCTTTCTTTAAGCTAACAACCCTGCTCCATGCAATCCTGCTCCTTTGCAACCCTGCTCCATGAAATCCTGTTCCTTGCAATCCCCTTCCTCTGCCCCATCCACCCAAACTCACAGCCTGTTGGAATTCCGAGCAGCTCTTGACCTTTCTTTAAGCTAACCAGAGTTTGTTAGGCAGAGGAGAATTCTTCTCTTTAGAAAAACAGAATATTTCTGTTCCTTACAACAGGCTATTTAAGGAATATTTATGTTCCTTTAAAAATGAATTAAAGATGTGCATTTAAAATTTACAGCTTCAGTTGTGCTGTTTGCATACACCTGATGCTTCACCCAGTGAGGGACTGAAATTGCAAAGATGGGTTTAGTGTTAAAAACAGGGTGACTGCTCAGGTTTTTATA
>VWYE01027667.1:20812-35493 GCA_013398995.1 Alaudala cheleensis | reverse complement strand
AACAGAGTTAGGGTGAAAGATTAAGTTATGAATCACAGGTAGCTGCATAGTTGTAAGTGAAGATGAGGAGGAATCCTGGGAGAACACAGCCAGGTTCCTGTGCCTTGCTGGGGGATTAACTTGGAAAGCACAGACTGTAAATAAATAGATGTTTCCAGGCACGCAGGAGAAGACTCCGTGTTACTGTGACTCTGGTGTTTGGGATAAAAGGATACTTTAAAACAGGAGACTTGGAAATTGTAGCCATGCCAAATTTTGTGTCAGCTTTTCATTCTAAAGCCCTGTACCTGAAACAGCCCAGTGGTGGCTGTGGATTAAACGGGCTGAGTCTGCTCCAGGCTTCCCTCGACTTCTCTGAAATGAGCACTGGGTGGCAGCCTGCAAATCCACCTTTGTTGGGAGGGACAATCCGGGAGCTTCAGGCTTCTACAACTTGTTTGGGGGTTTTTGTTTGTTTGTTTTCATTTAAGGGTGTTTTCTCTTAGTTTAACTCATAAGATGGGAGCCTTTCAGTGGGAAAAATTCTAGAGGAAAAAACAAAATTAGGAAAAAAATCCATCTGTGTATTTTATCAGGGGAAGAGGCAGAACTGTAAATCCACGTGTGTTTAACTTTCTATACCCCAGCCCTCGGGTGGCCTGCAGGTGTGTCTTTAGCAGAGGGAGGTGCTGAGGGCTGGTGGCTGCTGTGCAGCTGCCCTGACCCCGTTTGTGTCCCTGCAGTGGTGGATGTGAGCATGCAGTGCTCCCAGGACATCCTGCGCATGCTGCTCTCGCTCCAGCCCGTGCTGCAGGACGCCATCCAGAAGAAGCGCACGGTGCGGTCCTGGGGCGTGCAGGGACCCCTCACGTGGCAGCAGTTCCACAAAATGGCTGGGAGAGGCTCCTACGGTAACACCCTGCTCCTTGCAGCCCTGCTCCATGCAATCCTGCTCCTTTGCAACCNTCGGCGCCGTGCAATCCTGCTCCTTTGCAACCCTGCTCCTTGCAGCCCTGCTCCCTGCAACCCTGCTCCATGCAACCCTGCTCCTTTGCAACCCTGCTCCTTTGCAGCCCTGCTCCTTGCAGCCCTGCTCCATGCATCCCTGCTCCATGCAGCCCTGCTCCATGCAGCCCTGCTCCTTGCAGCCCTGCTCCATGCAACCCTGCTCCATGCAATCCTGCTCCTTTGCAACCCTGCTCCATGAAATCCTGTTCCTTGCAATCCCCTTCCTCTGCCCCATCCACCCAAACTCACAGCCTGTTGGAATTCCGAGCAGCTCTTGACCTTTCTTTAAGCTAACCAGAGTTTGTTAGGCAGAGGAGAATTCTTCTCTTTAGAAAAACAGAATATTTCTGTTCCTTACAACAGGCTATTTAAGGAATATTTATGTTCCTTTAAAAATGAATTAAAGATGTGCATTTAAAATTTACAGCTTCAGTTGTGCTGTTTGCATACACCTGATGCTTCACCCAGTGAGGGACTGAAATTGCAAAGATGGGTTTAGTGTTAAAAACAGGGTGACTGCTCAGGTTTTTATACTCAGAAATCTTCCATTCACCCCATTTTGATTACTCTAAAGACAGAGAGTTAAAAATACTGATTTTGAACTGCTTGGGACAGTGTGCTTTATTGCTCAGTACTGTCAGAACTGTGTTATCCAGCATTACCCTGTCTTGTCTCTGATAAATGTTTGGAGTGGCCAAACACGTGATGCATTTACAGATAGAAGGTGAATTTTGTGCACTCACGATTTAATGACTTCATTAGCATATGAGATTGATTTACCACTGTGTTACAAGAGTGACCTTTCACCAGCAGATCTTTTGGAGCTATATTTAGAACATGGCAATTATACATTTACATGTTCTTAAGTTTGTTTCCTTCTCTGGCCCTTTACCCATCTGCTTAGAATATTTACATTTTTTCCCTTGTCTTTGGTCCCTGCTTGCTTTGGCTCTGTGGGAAAAGGCTTCCTGGACAGTGCAGATCTGTTCCTGATTGTCTGTGTACTGACAGAAATATAAAACACTGTGCAACTCTTTCCTGAGATATTTCAAATAAAAGCAATCAGCTGATGGGTTTTTTTTGCAGAGGGTTGGACCTCTGCAAAATCTAAAATCAGTTCCATGGATAGCCAGAGAGATGCTGGGAACACCAGAGGCTGTTCTATTCGTGCTTCCTTGAAGTTCATTTTAAGCTTTCTGCTTAAAAACACGCCTTGCTTTTCCAGGAACTGACGAGTCCCCAGAACCACTGCCAATCCCAACGTTTTTGTTGGGATACGATTACGATTTCCTGGTGCTGTCTCCCTTTGCTTTGCCCTACTGGGAGAGGCTGATGCTGGAGCCGTACGGATCTCAGCGAGACGTGGCTTACGTCGTGGTGTGCCCGGAGAACGAGGCTCTGCTCAACGGAGCCAAAAGCTTCTTTAGGGATCTGACTGCAATATACGAGGTACAGGATTTGCGGCACTTTCGCAGTGAAATGGATTTGGGGAAAGGCCCTTTCTAATACGTGCTCGTAAGGATTTATCGGGCTTGTCGGGGCTGATAGCGACGCCCTCTCAGAATGCTATCGGGGAAAGCTGCTCCGAGGGATTTGAGGAATGGGCACTCGGAAGATAAGGGCTGCTCGTGCTGCTCCCCGTTCCCTTCGCCGGTCACCGTTCCCATCCGATAAACGCCACCCGGTGGCGAAGCTCTGCATTGCCACGTTAATTGTGTTCCCGCCACTTAATTAATTAATTACATGCTTGTGTTGCTTGGATTGAATGAAGATTAGAGTAGATTATTATCAACCCGGTTTTCTTGCATTTAAGGAAACGCTGACAATAACCCATAAAAGCACTATTCAACATTTCCTACTGGTGGAATTCTAGAGTTAAAATGTTCCATTGGAATATTGTAAATAAACTGAGAGTTCTCTGCCATTCTGTGATATATCCTTTGTGTGATGTTTAACAGCTTTTAAGGGTTTTTTTGCCTTCTTTGCAGTCCTGCAGGCTTGGTCAGCACAGACCTATCTGTAAGTTACTGCCTGATGGCATCATGAGGGTTGGACCCACAGCCTCCAAGAAGCTCTCAGAGAAGTTGGTCACAGAGTGGTTCTCACAGACAGCCAATGCCAACAGTGATGCATTCTCCAAACTCAAACTCTACGCTCAAGTTTGCAGATACGAGCTGGGTATGACCTTTTTTTATTCTTCCTTATTTCATACAATTGCCACTTACTCCTTTGCAATAGGCCATTGGGAATCATGGCTTATTGGCTTATTGATTAGGGCAGTTTTCTGGTTTTAAACTGTGTTTGAGTATGTGCTAAAATGGCCTCTTACCATCCAGCAGTGCCTTTAGGGAATGGCAGTGTGGCTGCCTGACAGGGGCTTTGGTTATCTTCTTGTATTGGTGACTTGTAGACTGAAGCAGTTATTTCCAGCAATTCAACACATTTGGAAAAATGTTATATTAAAACCAGATTTCTTGATATTTCTGAAAGGTTCTTATGAATACTAGAATTTGAAAGTTTAATGCAGGTGTTTTAATTTGAGATGTAAAATGTATGCTCAAGGTTTGCTCTGTTTTGTTACAACTGTAGACTTCCATAGGTAACATAAGCATCACAAGCTGCAATATAAAATTTATGCTTTTTTTTCCCTCTGGTTTTAGGTCCTTACCTTGCTTCTCAGCCTTTGGACAATTCTCTGCTTTCCCAAACCAACCTGGTCCCTCCCTGCAGCCAGGCAGCCTCAGCTCTGCCCCCAGTGACAGCCCCTGCTGCCAATCCCAACACTCCATCATCGGCTCCCGCCCCCACCAGCAGCACCATCACCGTGACCTCCAGCAGTGCCATGTCCTCTGCAGCCACCACAGCCAACTCCACGCTGACCACCACTGCCCCCTCCTCCTCCTCCTCCTCCTCTGGCAGCCTGGCCAGTGGCATTCCAACGAGCAAGCCTTCCTCCTTCCCCCCTTTCAGCAATATGAACAGCACCACTCCTGCCTCGCTGCCGGCCCAGGCTGCGCCCGTCCCCAACGGGCAGGCTGGGGGGCAGCAGCCACAGGCACCACTGCAAGCTGCAGGCATGGCTGCAGACACTGCTGCAGCACCTGCACAGCCCCACCCAGAGGTTTCTGAAAGGTAGGGAACTGCTAGCACACCTTCAGCTGAACTTATGGATGCACTTTCACCCCTTCAGTATAAATCCTGTGTTTATTTTCACCGAGCTGCTTTTAAGGGAGAATAAGGGTTCAGTTGTGGTGGAGCTGAACCTCTTGGTTCCAGTTGTAGCTGCAGTTCTAATTACATCTCAGTGTCTGCTCTGGCACAAAAATAAACTTCCTTTTTTTTCTTCTCTCTTTAAAGAGAGAAAATTCACCAAACTACTCACTTCAATATTTTAAAGGGCTGGGGAAGGAGGGGGAGATAGATAATTGGCACCATCTTAGAGTTCTATTTTCTGGAATCAAAGTTAGTGTGGTGAAGACAGCTCTACTGTAGATATTCTTGTTCCCCAGTTAAGCAATTGTTGAGCTGCTGTAATAAAAAAGGCTCTGAAGGAAAGGGATTCAGAGTTACTGATAAGCTCCTATACAAAAATGACATAAAAAGACTGTTTCTTACACCACAGTTGATTTTCAGAATAATAATTGACAATTTGATCTAGTTTTGAAGTAAAAACTTGAGTAAAATCTTTCTAAAACCCAGCTGTTTGTAACTGGTTTCAAAACTTCACTTCCAGCACTATGGATCGGGATAAGGTCGGAGTCCCCACAGATGGAGACTCACATGCTATCACCTATCCACCTGCAATTGTAGTTTACATCATTGATCCTTTCACATATGAAAAGAAGGATGAGAACAGCAGCTCATCCAGTCTGTGGACACTTGGACTTCTGCGCTGCTTCCTGGAGATGGTTCAGGTTCTTCCTCCCAACATCAAGAACATCATTTCTGTGCAGGTGAGGCAGCAGAAACAGAGCATCCCTGGCTTTGGCTGTGTTTTGGGGGCAGTGACACCCTCAAGGTGGAAGTTTCATTTCCTTCATAGACATTCCTTACAGTTCTCCAGCTGTTAAATCATGAGGTTAAAGCTTTTAGAGCAGTTTGGGTGCTGTTAACCAAAGCTGAATCTGGTTCTATCAGTTCTATCTCAGAGGAAATGTAGTGCCCACTCCAGTGATGAGTGAAGGATGGGAAAGCAGCTGGTCCTGTCCTGGAATGCGCAGCCTGGCCCTGCTGGGCTGCAGGCAGAGCTCCTTCCAGCACCAGTTAACAGAGGGCAGCTTTTCAGGGGAATCATTAAGATTCTCTTCTAAACAAATTATTTTTTCCTCTGAAGAAAATTTCAAAGAGAATAATTTCTTGAAGCCCCACAGGGCTTTAGAAGGAGTGGAAGAAATTTGATTGCAATATACCAAGTACTGTGTCAAAAGCCATTTCATCTGTTGATAAAACAATGATTTATTTTCTTTCTCCTCTCCTCTGTTGTAGATTGTCCCATGTCAGTACCTGCTCCAGCCTGTGAAACACGAGGACAGGCAGATTTACACTCAGCATTTGAAATCTTTGGCATTTTCAGCTTTCACTCAGTGTCGGAGGCCTCTCCCAACTTCCACCAACGTGAAAACCTTAACTGGCTTTGGCCCAGGCTTAGCCATGGAAACTGCTCTTAGGAGCCCTGATGTGAGTATTGCTCATGAGATTGTGGAATTACCCAGATCAGAGGAAGAACTCTGCTTATCAACCAGCCATTTTTTATGTTAGGGGTGATTTCTTCCCCAAAGTTCATTGTCTGTTCTGTCATCCTTCTAGAGACCTGAGTGTATTCGACTCTACACCCCTCCCTTTATACTGGCTCCAGTAAAGGACAAGCAAACAGAGCTGGGAGAAACCTTTGGAGAAGCTGGCCAGAAGTATAATGTGCTTTTTGTGGGCTACTGTCTGTCTCATGATCAGAGGTGGCTGCTTGCATCCTGTACAGACCTCTATGGAGAGCAGTTAGAAACCTGCATAATTAATATTGATGTACCAAACAGGTAAGAACCAAACTTTAATTCATTTTTAGCCAGTCTATTTTCTTTCATTCCCCTGAAGCATTACATTGGGTTTGGTGCTGTATGAATAACTGACTTTTGTAGACTTGCTATGTTGCAAAAGTGGCTGAAGCAGATGAATATTTTCCCTATTCTGTGCATATTGTTTTGAGTTAAATTTCTAGAAGAGCATAGTTCAGTTTTATGTGAGTCCTGAGTGTTACTCTGTGTGTGTTCATACTTTTCCCCATCTCACTTACTGGCTGCTAATGTCAGTTTTAGAATGTAATTTAAAAAACCCAAACCCCCTGAAGCTGCAGCTGATGGTCTGCAATACCAACAAGCTTGGGTTCATGTTAATACAAAAACGTTCTAAATGTGGCATTAAAAACTTGTTGCAGGTGGGTTTTAGCTTTGTTTTCCCTTCTCTCTAACTCACAGAGCTCGCAGGAAAAAGGGCTCTGCCCGCAGGCTTGGTCTGCAGAAACTCTGGGAATGGTGCTTGGGACTGGTGCAGATGAGCTCCGTGCCATGGAGGGTTGTCATAGGCCGCTTGGGAAGAATAGGACATGGGGAACTAAAAGGTAACAGCAGCATTGTTTTTAGAGTCCAAAGCTTGATTTGAAGCTTTGATTTTTCAGTACTATCAAGTGTGTCCATCCCTGTTTGTGGAAGAAAGCCTCTCTAATGAGATTTCCCCCCTCAGACTGGAGCTGTTTGCTGAGCCGCCGGAACCTGCAGTCGCTGAGCAAGAGGCTGAAGGACATGTGCAGGATGTGTGGCATCTCTGCCGCAGACTCCCCCAGCATTCTCAGTGCTTGCTTGGTGGCCATGGAACCCCAGGGATCCTTCATTATAATGCCAGGTATTTGGGAAAGTCTCACCTTTTGGCACCAGAGCTGACAGCTGAGGCTGTGCAGAGCTGAGGGAATGTTTGGTTTCTCCCAGATTCCGTGTCCACGGGCTCCGTGTTCGGGCGCAGCACCACTCTGAACATGCAAACATCTCAGCTGAACACGCCCCAGGACACGTCCTGCACTCACATCCTGGTGTTCCCCACCTCTGCATCCGTGCAAGTGGCATCCTCCACTTACACCACTGAGAACCTGGATCTGGCCTTCAACACCAACAATGGTTTGTACTCTGGGTTTGTTCTTGCCTCCTGAAAACCCCTCCTCACTCCTCTAAGGAACTGTTTCCATTTCTATGGAACATCAATTTCTGAATGTGTTGTCATATCCTGCACACAGTGAAATGGTAGCAATTCACTGGTCTTGTTCTTTTTCAAGATGGAGCAGATGGAATGGGAATCTTTGACTTGTTAGACACTGGAGATGATCTTGATCCTGATATTATAAATATTCTTCCTGCATCTCCTGGTGGATCCCCTGTGCATTCTCCAGGGTCCCACTACCCCCATGGAGGTGATATGGGCAAGGTAACTATTGAAGTAAATACAGTTTTGTGTGTGTGTTTTATCCATCTGTTCATTTCCTTTTGTGGAATGAAAGGTTTTACATCATTGGATTGTCATGTCATGCTTGGATATTTCAAAATGCTTTGTGTTTCAGGAGCTACAGATAATTCCTATGAAATTTGTGCTCTCCTAATCCAAAACCCTTGCCTGTTGTGTTGCAGGGTCAAGGCACAGATCGATTGCTTTCCACAGAATCTCATGATGAAGTAACAAATATACTGCAGCAGCCACTGGCCCTCGGTTACTTTGTGTCAACTGCCAAAGCAGGTCCATTGCCTGACTGGTTTTGGTCAGCGTGTCCTCAAGCACAAAATCAGTGTCCCTTGTTTCTTAAGGTACTGTCCTGGCACAGGCCTGTGCAGCCTGAGGGATGTCGGGGTGAAAGCTGCTCTGGTTAAACCAAAGTCAGTGCATGTCTCTGGGGATAGCTTTGGTTTTGCTTCAGGAGAGGCCAGGTGTTCCATTGCTGGGATTTGGCTCTTTGGAAGGTTCTGCCTTGCTCATGGTTTCTTCCTTCTTTCTTCTCCTGGCTTTATGCTGCAGGGTTTTGTAAGAACAGGTTGAGTTCCTGGATGGAGCTCTGGCTGAGGCTGGACTCCTGTGGGGACTGGTGGTAGAGAGGGAGGTACACAAGTACAGTATGATAACTCACTTGCCCTGGGTGAAATAAAGAAAAACCAAATCCCTTTCTGTATTGCACAAAGCATGAAAGCTGTTTTTTTCCATGGCTTTGCCAAGTTACAGCCATTGTATCATGTGTCTGGGTGGTGTCTGAGCCCTTATCTCCTTATGGCACAGTCAAGACACACTTGGCACATTTAAGGCCCTGCATTGGTACACAGAGAAACTTTCTGTATTAACAAATCAGCATCTCTAATGCTGTGCTTTGTTTGCTAATGATCCAGATACATCTTCTGCAGCCTTGTTAGTGTCTAGATTAGCAGTTCCTCTTGGCCTAAGCTCAGCTGTGGCTTTGGTATAGGATATTATTTTGAAGAGAGGATTTATTATTCACACTAAGCAGATCTATATATGAAATATAAATAGACCAGGCCTATAGAAAGCAACTGAATTTCCAAGTGTTATTAGACATCTTGGGCCACTTGAGTTGCTTTTTAAATAATCACTTAATGTAGAAAAGGGATTAAAAAACCCCTAATATATATTTCACTCCTAGCATTGTGCTTTTAGCAGAGATCTGGGTGAGAGAATGTAAATATTCTGATAAATCCAGAACTTGTTGATGGTCTAAGGATAAGATTTGTTTTGGCTTGTGTGTCACACAGAGAAGGTGACTGCAAGTACAACAATACGGGGGAAGGAAATATGGTGTAGTTGATCAGGCAGTAACTTCTGGCTTCCTTGTTCCTTCCTCAGGCCTCTTTGCACCTCCACGTGCCTTCAGTGCAATCAGACGAGCTACTCCACAGTAAACACTCCCATCCACTTGATTCTAATCAAACTTCTGATGTGCTCAGGTATTTATCATTGATCACTTGCAAAAACACTGTGCATTTAATTCCTGATGCTGCTGCAGTGAAGCTGCATGTTTGTTTGTCCTGCTGTTGGTTTTTTGCTTTGCACAGCTGATATCCTTAGTGCAGATGAATTGCTGTGCTTTAGGTGATTGTCACAGAACAGTGGAATTCAAACCAAACACCTCTAAGCCCTTCTTTAACAATCAAACCTTGAAAAGGTTTGAAAAGCAATGAATTCCTCAAACTAGAAGAGAGTTTTAGGTCTAGCAGAAAAGACAGACGTATTTAAACCAGAATATTGCACAGCAGTCTTGTGGCAGATTTGAAGTGCTGAAGGACAGGAGCCCAGGCCTCTGTAAACATGGGATGCTAATTGAGAAAAAAAAATCAGATTATTTCTCCTGTTTATTTTTTTCATGTCTTGATATGAATTAAGAGTAGACAATTACAAATGACAGTTTTCCACCAAAAGCAAGTTTAGCTCTGAACTGCAGTAGTAATTTAGAAGACATGTTATTTCTGAATGTTGGCAAACCTGTTGCATGGTTTTGATGCCAAAGAAGCTGGATTACAGTAAATCAGGGCTGTAAAATCCTGGAGAGAAAAAGTGTTGTCCTGACAGAAGGCTGTTTGTTTTTCAGGTTTGTTCTGGAACAGTACAATGCACTCTCCTGGCTAACCTGTGATCCTGCAACCCAGGACAGACGGTCATGTCTCCCAATTCATTTTGTGGTGCTGAATCAGTTGTATAACTTTATCATGAATATGCTGTGATCTTCATCTGAATTTTGCAAGACAAAAAAAAAAATGAGGAAAAGGGATATTTCACTGCAGGACTAAGTTATAATTCTTCTCAGTGCAAGTTGTTTGTGATGGGGTATGAATCTTGTTACTTCCAGCAAATATTGTTTTGACTTGTGAGAGGGGCACCCATCGCCTTGGAGTCACTGACTATGGGGGACGCTTCAGAATGATGATCAGAAAGTGTATTATAACATTTTTAGTAGCAAAATTAACCATTTTTCCCCAGCCACAGTATTTGTGAAGAGTAATGAGCCATAGTACCCAGTCATGGTTAATGAATTTTAAAAGCATGGAGATGAGAAGAAAACATGAGGAACAATTAAGTTTCAACCTATGGCTTCAGAACATCAAGATGTTCTTGTATTGGATTATAGTACTTAGTATTCAAAAATGCCTGCATCTCTTATTTATTGTAAGTTTTTAAATGTATAAATTGTCTTATATTTCTTAACCTCTTTTATAAAAATTTTCCTAGAAGGTTTATACTGCCTTCTTGCTTTAAAGCAATTGGTCTAAAATATATGTAATCGTCTTAATTAAAAGTTGCAGTAGGTTGCTTTTAGAGTATTATTTTTTTGTAAGGGGTGGGTGGGGACAGTAAATTTGTATTGTCTTGATGTACAGTTTAATGGGGATAGAGGGGTTAATGTCCATACCATTGTGTGTGGGGGATTTACAGCTAAGCTGTAGTTGCAGAGTACATGTACAGTAATGAAGTTCACTGTGTTTATATAAATTGAAAAGGTACCGGGTCTTACAGCATTTTATATCACACCTTTACAGAGTAACAATGGCAATATATAAGTGATATTGTAGGTGGTTTAACTTGTAGTGAGAATAACATGAATAAACTCTTCAACTGAAGTTTGTGTTATGGTTCAGGGCTGTGGCTAGATTCTCAGATCCACTTCCAGGACACAAGTTTTAATATCACAAGAATATCTCTTGTGCATTGTTGCTCCCTGGATGTTCTTGGCACTGTGCTTGCTGTTTGCTTCCATTTTTGTGATAAAATGCAAATCTGAGGCAGAACAGAAAACTCTGACCTTATCCAAAGTCTCCTGCCAGGCTGAAGTTTAGCCCAGCTCTAGCCATTTTACAAATGCAAAAATAGTCAATCTTGACTTTAAGATTGGTGTGTGTTTAACTAAAATGTGGTGTATATAGATCCTCAGTGAATTCTGGTATTCAGATTTTATTCCACTAGTAAAAAAAAAAAAAGAAACAGCACGAAACCCTGAACATTTTCCTTTTCCATGTATTTTTTGGCACTGTGCTGAAGGTCCCAAGTATCAGTGAGTGGCCTTCCCCATTTTCAGGCTCTGGCTGGGGCATGTGCCAAGGAGGCTTCACCCTCCCCAAGGAAGGGACTGACAAACCACAAGGCTTTCCTAAACGTCTCCCTCTATCTACAGTCACCATTTTTTCTCAGTAGCTTCCTTCCTTTTTCCCCAGCACATGCCAAATGTCTGGTGCTGCTCTAAAATAGCCCCTACGGGTGCTGAAGAGCAGCTGCAGATGCTTTTTGTGGGTTCCTTATCTGACTGCCAGATGAAAAACTGAAACTCCTGCAGCGCTCTCGGGAGCCTGTCACGATAACCTGAGTCCTGGCTCTGAATCCTGTCTGTCTCACTGGTTTAAACCTATAAAAGGAGCAAGTTTTGAGATCCATTTGTGCACCTGCTGTTAACCCTCTGCAAGGAAGAATTTGCTTGCATTTACCAAACTTCCTGTGTTCATGAGAATCTCGTTTCGTAAATGCAAAAGACCTGACTGAGGTGATTTTTTTTTTTCCTATGAACAGTCTCACTGAAATCGTGTACATACAATATTAACAACTTTTTTTTTGGTTTTGTATAAAGAAGTTGTACAATTGGTGATGAGAATTTTCAGTCATTTCTTCAGAACAACATGAGTGCAATCAGAAGTTAGCATATTTTGATAAATAGAGTTAAAAACTGGGTCTGTCCATGACTTTATCTGGGTAATGCACCGCAGATTAAACGGCACATGATTGTCTTACAGAAGGTTTTTCTCATTTGGTTGGCATTTCTGAAGTGGAAAAGCCCTCCTAAAACTGGAATTTTCAAAGAGTATGTCCTTTTTTTTGGTTTTTTTTTGAGTTTTGTTGCTGAGTGGTCATTTCTAAGCCTGGCTCAGTTAAGCAAGTCCCAAGGGCTGGGTTTTGGTGTGGCTTTGTTCTGTGTTCAGTCTGACTTGTGTTCCTAAAGGTAAGTGAATCAGCTGCCTGAACCATGGTGTAACTGTGTTCTGTTACCTGGGCCAGCCTTCCCTGTGAAACTCCTCCTGTCCCACTCCTCCCCCCACATCAAATGCAATTAAATTATAATATTATAACCACTATAAAAGATTAGAAGGGCCATTTCTGGAGTGATAGTCACAATGTACATATCAAACCTGCCAGCACCACGGAGCCAACTACTATATTGGGCATACTTTTTCTGTTAGCTACTTTCATTTAACTATTTTAAGTGCACATATAATAGCTGGTTTATAAATAAAATTGTCACAGTCCAATAAGTCGAGGCTGTTTAGCAAGTATAAGCTTAAACAGTTGAAAATTTCAGCTACAGCTTTCCAAAATGGCCTTGCAAGAAAATGTTGTTCCTGTCAGTGCTTTAAGATGTGGAAGTTTATCTCTTCCAATGAAAGAAGAAGCTGAGATCCTTCCATTCCAATTAAAAATACATATTTTAACCCAGATGTTACAGAATTTAAGCCTTTTAGTCACCCTTGACTCACTACTATTTGAATTAGGTCTCTGAAAACCCTGTTGCTAAGACCAGCAAGGCCACCAGCTGTACTCGTAACAACCCTCACGTTTTAAAAGGAGCCGTAACATTTAGATCTTTCTAACATTCTCTGAAATAATTAAAGAGAAATGGATTTATATTTAAATCCTCAGCTATGTTCTTACTTAGCTGTCAGTTACAGCGCAGATTATTGTATTTCTATCTTTACCTCTGATGGTAATTTTAACTTTGTGTGTTGCTATGAAGACTCGCCAATGTCTTTAATCAAGCACTATTTGTTAATACTGTAACATCAACATATTATGTTGCATTATTTTAAAGCTTTCAAGAATAAGAGTAAAACATTTAAAAAAAATGCAATTGCACCATATAATTTGCTGCACAACAGCATGGCACCACATATCAGTCTGTTGAGATAGCAGTGCTGCATCAACCTTGTTTTAATCTGGGTTTCTTTGGAGAATTCATTACTGGGGTGACATTGTACAACATTACTGTCTTGCAACCTCCAGATGGGAAGGTGGCTTTTGGTTGTTTTATTATTTTTTTCTTTCTTTTTTTTTTTTTTTTTTTTATTAAAGGGCCCAGGACTATTCTTCGACCTTAAAGGGTTTTTTTTAAAAATTTTTATTATATGTNTTTTTTTTTTTTTTTTAAGTAAAGGGCCCAGGACTATGCTTCGTACTTAAAGGATTTTTTTTTAAAAAATTATTATTATATGTGGGTGTACTTTTTATTTTCAGCGGAGTAAAGCTTAATTTACAGTAAAACTGGATTTGGGACCTACCACAATCCTCAGGGTCACTTTTTCAGGATGCTACTCGTCGAGCTTTAGGCTTTTTCCCGAGTCAACTGGACGCGAGGACCTTCGGGTGCTGCAGCCTGCGGCCTCGGGACTGGACACGGCACCGCTCCATGGGCACGGCTGGACACGGCGGGGAGCTGCTCCCACACCCCTCGGGCACGGCGGGGAGCTGCTCCCACACCCCTCGGGCACGGCGGGGAGCTGCTCCCACATCCCTCGGGCACGGCTGGACACACCATGGAGCTGCTCCCACACCGTTGGCACGGCTGGATGCACTGGGAAACCATTCCAACAGCCCAGCTGGACGCACCAAGGAGCCGCTCCCACACGACTCTGGCACGGCCGGACGGGCCCAGGAGCTGCTCCAACGCCGCTCCGATGTGGCTGGACGGGCCCAGGAGCTGCTTCAACGCTGCTCTGGCACGGCTGGACAGGGCAGGGAGCCGCTCCCACACGACTCTGGCACGGCCGGACGGGCCCAGGAGCTGCTCCAACGCCGCTCCGATGTGGCTGGACGGGCCCAGGAGCTGCTTCAACGCTGCTCTGGCANGGGAGCAGCCGCCGCCCTGTGCCCCCCTCAGCCGTCGTATTTATCGTGACAAAACACAGAAACAATACAAGGAACAAACACTACTTCTGCCGAATGCCATAAACACTGAGTTGTACAAATTGTGATCGAGGAAATGAAGAAGACACAAAAAAAAAAAGTTTATACTTTTTAAAAAAAAAAATTCAAATGGAATAAATTATTCATGAAGCCTTGATCGCGGTGTGGGTTTATTGAGGGGGCGGGGAGGGCGGTGCCCCTCAGTCTTTGCCGCCCCTCAGTCTTTGCCGCCCCTCAGCTTTTCCCGCCTCTCCCTCTCCGCCCCTCAGCGCTGCCCGCCCCTCCCGCCGTGACGTCACTTCCCGCTTCCCCCGGTAGTGGCGGCGGGCGGGTGGGAGCGGGGGGCCGTGAGGGAGCCGCCGCCGCCGCCATGGCCGAGTGCTCGGCGCTGCAGTTCGTCAGCCCTTACGCCTTCGAGGCGATGCAGAAGGTGGACGTGGTGCGCCTGGCGGCGCTGAGCGACCCCGAGCTGCGGCTGCTGCTGCCGTGCCTCGTGCGCATGGCGCTGTGCGCGCCCGCCGACCAGAGCCAGAGCTGGGCGCAGGACAAGAAGCTGATCCTGCGACTGCTCTCGGGGGTCGAGGCGGTCAACTCCATCGTGGCGCTGCTGTCCGTGGACTTCCACGCGCTGGAGCAGGACGCCAGCAAGGAGCAGCAGCTCCGGTAACGCGGGGAGCGGAGATGTGCGGCGGAAGCGCTGGGTGGCTTTTCCAGCTGTTCCG